>RJWJ010026972.1:0-22616 GCA_004363605.1 Indri indri
TGTGGGGCTTGGGTAAGGAAGCCAGCTTGTGACGCAGGGTCAGAGGAGCTGAGCAAGAAGGATGAAAGACGTGTTTGGAGCATCAAGGAACAGGTGATTAATTCTACCTGTATGAGGGATCCCAATGGTGACACCTGAACTTGACTTCGAAAAAATGAGCCAGGATTTCTTCCAGGCAGGGAATGGAAAGCCTGGCTTGGGAGCAACAAAAGAGCACAGAGAATATGATTGGGGGGCAGGAAGTGACCAAGAATGACACTGTAAATGTGGTTTGAGGCCAGATGGTGAGGGGTCTTGAAAGGCTTGCTATGGAATTTGGACTTTATCCTGTGGGAAATTGGGAGCCATGGAAGGTTCTTAAGGCAGCGACCCCATTTCAGAAAGACAGCCCTGCCGCAGAGTGCAGGAGGAGTGTTCAGGAGGCTGACCCCTTTGGTGGCACCTCTTTGGGTGGGATCATTGCTATTTTCCTGTCTCAATATTCAAGATCACAAGGCTACACTAGTGCCAGAGAGAACACCCCAACTCCTTCTTATAGAACTCCAGACTGCTCACCTTTGTCCCCTTGTGTTTCCTTTTGTCCCATAGAAACTACAGCATTGAAGCGACATCTGTAAAAATGATCCCTTGGAAAACCTTTCCATCCAGACAGAGTGAATCACTGTTTATACCATCTGTACACTGAATCTGGAACGCTGCTTCCTCTCACATCTCAACATCACCCTTTTCTGAGGAGGGTGTTTTGTGGCCTTTCCAGACTATCTTCCTTAGTTTCTTTTCCTTGGCTCTCTCAGGAGGAAGCAGCCCAAGGTAGCTATGACTGTGCTGGGGCTGTGGGCAGGGAACCTTCGTAAACAATTCTCTTGGCTCATTTTAAGAGGTCAGATGCCCAAGTGATAGGTTATTATAGATTCTGACCTGAAGCCATTATCACCAGGACAGTGCTCAGACAAGGACAGACCCACCTTCTCACCTGATGTCAAGTGAATGTGAAGAGACAAGGAATCTTGTCTCTGGATGCTCTGTATTTCCTACACAGAAGGATTTTAGAAGTTGCTATATGAGAGGAGGGCACAGCTTGCGGACGTGTCATGAAGCTGTGTTATGGAGCAGGCAGCTGTTTTATATGAGGTCTATTTAGTATTATGGGGCATTGGTCACTGCTGGAGTTCCTGGGATGGGGCTGAGCCCTTTGCCTCACCCTGTCCCCACTTTGGCCTTGTCACTGCTCTGTCTATGGCATCTGGAAGCACAGCTGGGCATATGCAAATGGCTGTCCCCTCAGGTGGGCTGCACACCACACTAGGAGGGCAGTGAGGCTGTGGCTCTCTCAGACATGAAAGTGGAGTTTTCCGTTCTCCCCCTCTTCCCCTCATAGGAAGAGAGGGAGAGGCTTACATGAAAACTTTGACCTTGCATTTGGGAAACGCTTTAAAGAGCAAGTTCAATCCCAGGTATGGAGGAAAGACTCCTGGACTAGGCATCATTCCAGATGGTTTTGAGTCTCAGCTCAGTAGTTTGGGGATTGTGGACAGGTTCTTCAACTCTCTGAGCATCATTTGTAAAGACAAATCACAATTCCTGTCCTCCCAGGGTTATAGTGAGAACCAAGGCAGTTGGAAAGTGCTCGTAAATTTAAGAGTAGGACACCAATGTAAGGGATTGAGAGAGTTCTTCATTATGATAGTCATTATTAAGATCTCATCATCTCCTGGCCAGCTCCCATCATCCCTACGGTTGGGGAACTGGGACTATTATCTGGTCTCCGCTTTGAGTTTCCCTGGGGTGGTTTAAAGACTCAAGGACAGCACAGAAGCCACCTCCCTAGGTGCCATCATTGTTTCTCCTCTCACCTGCTATTCTCCTCTTTCAAGGCTGAATTTTACCTTTTGTGAAAATTTTTCTTCCCTTTCAAGGTTACGTTTCATGTTCATTTAGCCTTGTTATGGGGTGTAAGGAAGGCTGGACACAGAAATGAACTTGACCCCAACTCTATAGCTTCCTGTACAGATGCAGCCCCAGTGGTCCCTCCCTGAGGCTTTTCTATTTTAATAGCAAGTCTAGGACCCAATGAAGTTAATTGATAATGATTGAATTTCTGATGCTTAGAATTAGTCGAGAACTCAAATAGAGGGAACAGAGGCAAAGTGTTCTCACACCATACTTCACTGAGACCCACCTTTTACACTTTGTAAAACTAACCTTATTTGGGAACGTCCTATCAAAAAATCAGTCAGAGAAAAAAATTAAAAGCAGCAGAGTTAGACAGGATGGGGTTAGTTAAAAAGGCACATAAGACTCTGAGTTAGTAAGTAAAGACGTGGACAAGTAGTAGGAGCTGTGCCTGTTACATGGCCCAGGGGTTAATCCAAATGGATCACCTCTTAGAGGGGAAGGCACAGTCAGAGTTCCTGCCTGGGTGTGGCAGGAGACTTGAGCCCCACATTATGGACATTAGCAAATGACTTTCGAATGGCAAAGCTATAATTTTCATTTCAGATTTTCCGCAGTCACTGTAAGTGTTTTGTCTTCAGGGAGGGAGATAACACAACCAGGGTCTGTGGTTGAAACTGAGCTTAATTTGCTGTGTCTGAGATTTTTTCGTTGTTGTTCTTAGCAAAATGATTAGCCTTTACTTCCACTCCACCCACACCTTTTAGTTTAAGTTCAAAAATTTCATTCTAGGGTTCCTTTCTACTCTTCATTTTAACCTATGTCCGGGCCAAATCACTGTCCCCTTTTTCCCTTCCCCTTCCCCTCTCTTTTTCCATCTGTCTCCCAGGCGTGTCACCGTGGAACATTGGAAAGAGCATTGGCTCTGCCACTTACCAACAGAATGACATGTGGGATATTAAAAGTCAACAGTTACGTTCCTAAAACGGGGATTAGATCATTCCCCTTAAAGGGTTACGTGTGGATAAGTAGGACAATGCACGTGATACATGGTGGTGTTTTTCCACCCTCACATGCTAGGTTCTGAGTAAAATCCGATTCCTTCTTTGAGGACTAGGTCAGCAGTCGTAGGAATGGGATTCCTGGGGTCAGAGCGGGCTAGAAAGCAAACATAAAAGCTCCCTGCAAATCTACATCTAATTTACTGTCATAGTGAGTGAAACATAAAACACTTTTTAAGCAAATAATGTGGTGATAGGAAAGTCAAGAAGAAACCAGTCAGTAAAAGTTTCATGAGGCCAACTCTGAAGGGATCAACTTAACCACCTGCTATGTTTATAGAACATTTTTCTCATAGCTACTGTCTCCTACAGGTGGACAATCATCTCTGAGTGCTTCCAAGAAATGGAAGCTAGTCCCTTAAGAGGACAGAGAGAGGATAGGTGGTTTGAGGAAACGTCTGACACAGCAGGAGAAACAACTTCAATCGATAGACGCTCTGTTGGCCAAAGTAAGCGGTTAAAACTGACTCTACTGACACCTGGTGGAGAGTAGGGTAACTTCTTCGTGCCAAAGAAAAGCTCAATAAAGCGCTCCCGTGTGCGTGCGTGTGTGTGTGTGTGTGTGTGTGTGTGTGTGTGTGTGTGTGTGTGTGTGGTGTGATGAAGGACTGGAAACACATTCATCATGTCAGGGGAATTAAACAATTCCTGAGGAATGAGGGTACCACACTGAACCACCGGAATATATAATTGTGGTTAGGTGACTCACCGAGACACATGCATGAAAAACAACAGACGAGAATGTGAAAATCAAACATTAGGGCTGAAGCAGATTTTTTAAATTGATTTTTAAAAAGTGTTTGATGATGAATAAGACAACAACAAACCCGCTCTCTCTCCTGACACTGGGAAGCTTCATAAGGAAGGAGTCTAGTACTTGACCACTTGATAAAGGTATCATGCACAGTAAAAAAACAAAAAACAAAAAACAAAAAAATTCAATCTTGTCCCAGGGAGATGGCGTCTCCCAGTCTGAGTTCGTGCTCTGCTGCCTCTGGAAGCTGCAATGAGCTGCTTGCAGATTTTTACCCCTGGGATAAAAAGAATAATCTTAAGGGGATGTTATGAAGACTGCTTCACTCCTAAAATTCCTTGAAGGTGAAAATAAAATTCTCAATTATAAATATAGTTACAATTGTTTACCATTTCTTCAGTGCCAGTGGGGGCAGTGGAGGGGGCTACATTGCGAAGTTCCTGTAGAAATTGACTTCAGAAACTTCGTGCAGTCTCCATTTCCCCCTCATTGGGTTCTGTCCGATCCTGCTTGGTGAAGGTCCTGTTGGCTAATGTGACCAGCAAATTCAGTGATTTCCTGGGGGGTGCCAGGTGCATAGTATAGCACACATAGCCTCAATTTTGTCTTTCAACAAAATGTTTTATAGGTAATGTTCAGGAATGCATCAGAGCAATTATTGGTTCAAATTTATAAGAATTAAGCCATTATGTTTAAGTCATGAAGAAAGGACTGGGATACTAAATCAGAATTTAGGTTATTATTATTATTTTTTAAAATCACGGGACTTTGGTTAAGGGTTTAGTCAGGAAGCTGGAATGGGTAGATCTGAGCAAGAAAGTTAGAAAGGAAAGAAGACCCTCAAAGGTGCATGTAGTCATAATTTTCTTTTAGCTTTTCCTCCTGATATTTAAGTTAAATTTACAATGTATATTTCCTTAAATATGCTAGTTTGAATGTATGATCCTGCCAGAATGTGTACAGTCAAGGTATACATGGAGACAGCATTGCTATTACTGAGATTACAGAGATTCCCAACTTTCTTGGGCATGGTATTCTTAGTGTTTCAGTAAATTTTTTTACAGTGACCCCAGGTCAAAATAAATACTTAAATGCTCTGTTTATTAAGTAATTATGCCCAAACAGCCTGATAGTAGGATATGCATGGTGTCTGACAGTTGTTGCTGGTTTCCTTCAAATATTAAGAACATCCCACTGTATTTCTGTGGTTTGCTGTGGTACCCGGGATGCCTTGGTACAGAGTTTGGGAACCATGGCTGCCCCAGCTTTGGGAATCAGTGAGAAATCAAAGGGTGTGATTTGCATTATCTCCTTTCACCCCTCACTCTTTGTGAAAACATGGCCACATAATTTAGCCTTTAAGTTTCACATGACTAAGTGAGACTGCCTGGCTTACCACTAAGGAATAGAGAAATGAGACACAGAGTGAAGTCTTAGCAGGATTTAAGGCAGTCCTGGGAATAAATCAGTTTGATTATCATTCAATAATTTCCTGAGTCCCTATCATATGGAGAGGTTGTGATGAAGAATCTAAAAAGGAAAAGAACACAGCCCTTACATCACGTAAGAAGAGGATGCAACAAGTCATGCTGTCACTGGGAATCACAGGGATGCCAAAGATAGCTGAGAAGCTGGCTGGATACTGAACACTTTAAGCTCTTGGGTGAAACTCTGACAAATGAGCATGGGATGCTCAACAGGTCGGAACCCTTGCATGAGTACCTCAATAGATGGATAAAAGGCAGGTTGCCTGCTTTTCCATTCTGCTTTGTTTCTGACTCACAGGTAGTGGTGCGCCACCCAGAGCTACCTATAGCATAAACCAAACTGGTGGTTCTCAAACTTTGGTGAACACACGGGGGGGGCTTGTTAAAACAGAATGCCACGCTCCACCCGCAGAGTTTCGGATTCAGTTACTTTGGGGGCACCTGAGAGTCTGCATTTCTAACCAGCTCCCAGGTGATCTGGCTACACTTTCCAGGGACCACATGTTGACAGTCACCAGCCTAAACCATTTAGGGACATGTTGGAGGTACTGGGTCTCCATCCTGCTAGGCTACGCTTGACACAGAGCACATATCCCCGCTCCATTCTGACCAGACAGAGCACAGCCTTGTCTAGAACGTTTCCAGTGAGAAGGCAGGTACTCCGGCCAACACACCTGGTTCTATTGAGGAACTCTTACCTTCTCTGAAGGCCATTGGTGTTTTAAATGAGCAACCCTGAATTTGGGACACTCAGGTGCTATAGCAATAAGATGACAATGAGACAATATATGAGGGATGTTTTGCATTTTCAAAGAGCTTGGCTTTGCATTCTGCTTGCCTGTAAGTAGGGACACAACCATGGAGCCTGCAGAAAAAGTGGTTCTCAACTTTCAAGGAAGGGGCTTATGGCAGAATCACCTTTGCTCACCATCTCTAGACCTGGGGCCAAGCAAGTGTACCTAGAAAAGGCCTGATTTTGCTGAGAACTTCTGCTCATGAGAAAAGCGCTTGGGTATGAGCATGAGCATGGGGACAGGCCACCCTACTGTCATCCTCTTATGTCTGCAGCCATCCGCTTTGCTGCTTTGAGCCCACATGTATGCCTTACTGTATCATGTCCTGGCCGACTTCCTCAGGCCTACAGAGAATGCTCTTCCAGTGCCTCTTTCTACCCTTCCTTGGGTGGCGGCAACATCTTTATTCGAAGCACATTGCCAATTAAACCTGTCAGCTATGTGCTGGAGAACAGAGTTTAAAAGTGGTACCTGCTATAGTGCCAACAAATCAAGTGCACCTTCCTAGTGGACTTCTGTGCTGAACCTCCTTGCCCGCCCCTCGTGTTTATTTCCTGAGAACAAGGTTCTCAAAGTGTGGTCCTCAGATCAAGCAGAATCAGATCACTTGGGAACGAGTGAGAAATGCAGATGCTTATCTTCTACCCCAGCCCTAATGAACCATAAACACCGAGGGTGGGGTCTGGGAGTCTGACTTTTAACAAGCCCTCCAGGTAATGCTTCTGATGGACGCTTGAGTTTGAGAACTGCTGCTTTATAGTACTGCGCACTCCCCTGCTCATGGCCACGAGTTAGAAGGTCTTCAAAAGGTAGGGACCCCTCTCCTTCCTCTACCTGCAAGTCAGCACAGTGATCAGCAAGCACATAGTAGGAATTCAAGAAACTTTCGTTATTTATTGAAGCTAAGGCAGCTCTGTTTCCTGCTCCTGAGAGTGAGTAAACACTCCCTCGGTGTGCCACCTGCGAGAGGTTGCCAACACTGGGTCTAAATTGTCTCCTATTTCTTACGGGTTGTATTATCCATATTTACAAATCAGCTTTCCCTAAATCCTCTCCAAGTATTTTACATTCTTTTCAGCTTAGAAAGCCCAAAATGAGACGCCATGTTTTAGCTAGTCCCTGTTTCCTGCTGGGGGGAAGGGTATTTTTGCATGATTCTTAAATTCCATACTCCCAGCATGGCGATTATTTTCTGAACAATAGAACCAGATTGCTGATTCATGTTCGGCTCACGGCTCCAAGCATCTTTTTTTTTTCCTGCTGTACTTGTGCCGATGCAACACAATAATGTTCTATTCATCCCTCTGAATTAGAAATGCCAACAGCTCAGATATGCAACCGAAGAATCCCCCCTCCTCTCTGGCTTATTTAAAGCCTTCCCACAAATAACACATTTTGAAATATTAGACGGTGTTCACTTCGAGCCATTTGGCTTGGGCAAAGATGGCTAGACCTTATCTTTTTATCAGCAGCTCCTTGCACAATGCCTGGCACGCTGTCACTATTATTCTCAGAAACTGTTTGTTGAGTGCATCACGTACTCTCTTCCTGAGATTCAAGTCTTATCCTTCTATTCTGCCCTGATGTATTAAAGCAATCCCTCTCTTAGGCACAGGGAGAATGCCAGATTCTCACATTCAGAGGCTCATGTTTGGATGCAGCCAAAGAATGGGGTTAACCTCAGGGTCTAATGGGCCAGGTGGGCTCCAGTCAGCCCCATCCCAGTTTGCACACTGTCTGCAGCTCCTGTCCGGCCACCACCTAGCAGTGAGATCTCTGACCGCCTCTTGGCACAGCTTTGCCAGGGAGGGGTTGGGGTTATCTGTGGTGTTCTGTTTCCCAGCTGCAAAGGCAGCCCACTGGGACTGCTTAGTGCTCTGAAAGCTCTCATGGTGATCCTGGACTGCACATCAAAATCACCTGGGCACCTTCGAATAACCCCAGTGCCCAGGCTGCACCCAGGACCAGTTAAGTGCTTTGTAACTCAGGCCTCAGTTTTGTAAAGCTGCCGGGTGATTCCAAGGCCTAGCAAGGTTGAGAGCCACTGCCCTCAAGTAGCTTCTTAAGTAGCTTCCAGGAGTCCCTGCACCTGCTCTCGCTCCTTCTCCTCTCTTTCCAACAGCAGTCAGTCAGGGCTTTCGAGTATAATTCCGCTCATGTCACTCCTCTGCTCAGAACCCTGCCATGGCTCCCATGCTCTGCCCCATTTGCCTCTCTGTCTTCTCTCCCCATTTCAGCTTCACCAGTCTCCTTGCTATTCCTTGAACACGTCGTCTGTGCCCCCTGCCAGGGCCTTTTGTGCCAGGCTTTTTCCTCTGCGTGAAATGCTCATCTGCTAGACCCCTGCTTGGGTCCCCCTCACCCCCACTAAGTGTGGCTCACGTTGACTTCCAGGAGATGCCTACTTCAGCATCCCAATGCTGAAACCTGCCCCTTCCCCCTGCACCGGCCTCCCAGTTCCCCCTCCTCCTCTCCTGTCTCTCTTTCCCATAGTACTTTGCATCTTTTAACACGCAGTGCAGGTTACTCCTGTGCTCTGCTGCTGTCGTTGTTGACTGTTTTGTCTCCCTCTGCTAGGAAGTCAGCTCCATGGGACAGGGATCTCTGTTTTCTTCACTGATGACCCCAAGTGTGAACACAGTGTGTGGCACATGGCAGACCCTTAGTAAATATTTGCTAAACGGAGACCAATGGTCACTTTTGTGGGCGGTGGTGAGAGACAGGTGCTGGATGGAGGAGGGGAGGCCCAGTGACACAGAAAAAAATAAATTTTCTCAAAAATGACATATTTTGTGAAAACACTTATCCCTTGATTCTAATTATTAGGGACTTTCAGGCAATGCCTAGGTTAAAAAAATGCACACAGAGACAGAAAGTGAATGAGTGGTCACGTAGGGCTGGGTGGTGGCACTGGAATAGTGGACTGATTTAAGGATGGAAAGGGGAGTGACTGCTCATGGATACAAGCATTCCTTTTGGGGTGATGGAAATGCCCTAAAATGAGACAGTGGTGATGGCTGTACAACTCTGTCAATATGTGAAACTCCACTGAACCATGGATTTTCAACAGGTGAAATTTATCATGTAAATTATATCTCAGTAGAACTGTTATAAATACATACTTAACTGAAGCATCACACAGAGTGTTAAATCTAAAGCTGAAAAAGAAACTTAGGCTATTATTATTTCTTATAAGGCATGTGGGTTTTCTCTGGCTTGAGTTTTGAACCAGGAGTGGGAGAGCCTTCCTTAGCCCTTATTTGCTTCCAGAGACGTCTATATATTTGTTGATAAAGAAATGGAACTTAAACTTCTTGATCAAGGCCTAATCAGGAGTAATTTAGTTGGGCTAAATGGCTTTCCTTAATAACTTCCATATCCCCCCCCCCAAATTCTGCAGTCTTTTTCAGGACTTTAGAGCAGTGTTGGGAAACAAGCAGTCACTTTGTGCAAAACTCAGTTTTGTCTATATTTGACACTATTGGACTTCGGTGCCAAGGAAAACTCCAGCCATATTTATATCATTTACCATCTACTGATGGCTAATCGCCCTACACCTCACAAAGTTCAATGTGTCTACAGCTGTCAACTGAGACGCTGCTTGGCTACAGCCCTGTGAATCTTCCTCTGAGAACTGATGTTATGGTTGTCCATATTATTTCATAACATACACGGAACAATAACAGCACATTGCAATTAAAATCACAGATAGTAACAACTCAGTGAAGACCATTCTCCTTCTTCAGGGAGCTCAACAGTATACCGTGTTAAACTATGAAGGGAGAAAACTTTCTTTCTGCTCTTCCACCCATTTCTCTGCTCCAAATCTTGACATGTGCCCAGCAGTGCACGGAGAGCCGGGCTGGCAAAGCTCAGGAGGCCACCCAGTGTCCTGGCTTTGGCATTCTCATTAGGGAATCTATGATGTGAGCAATATGTGATATGGGAAGACTCCTGGGGACTGCTGCTATGTCTCCAGAGAATTCTTGAGGAGGACACAGCCAGTGTCATCAATAACCAGAATGTTAGAAGGATGGGTAAGCTCAGAGTTGTTTTCTGCTCATTGATGAGACAGAGGGCAGAGGGGCTGGGAAACGTGCCCTTTGACAGCAACTGGTGAGAGGAATTGTTAGAATGCCCACCCAGAGAAGGTGCTCTTAACCGTTGAGCCGTGCTGCTTCCCACCTGCCAGGTGCATGACTCAGTGGGCTGCTACGATGGGCTCGGATGCCTGAGCGCCACTCCCTTCCTTCTGATAAGCACTGACTGGTAGAGATGACAGGACACATGAAAACAACACTAATTAAAGGAGGTTGTAGTTGTGCTCCATCAGAAGTGCAGAGGGCCATGAGAGTGTTTGGAAGGGAAAGAATAACTAAAATAAACCCCAACCCTATAAAACACAAACACTCTGCAAATCACCATGCCTGTCTGTGCAGGGGCCATGCCAATTTTCTCAGTCAAGATCCAGCTGTGAACTGAGGGCCATTCAGAATATGGGTTATGATAAAATGTAGGTGATCAGGTTGAAATCATTCTGACCATGCAGTCTGGATGCTTGGATAGAATATCTACATCAGATTGTTTTGACATCATTTGTACATTTGTCTTAAAAGAAATAGCATGTCCTTTACAGACTGTTGTAAGAATTAATTGAGTTCATACAAGAAAAGTGCTTACAACAGTGCCTTGCACATAGTAAGTGCTCAATAAATGTGAGTTGTTATTGTTATGCATGGTTAATCCTGGGTTCTGGAGAATTGAGTATTGGGTACTAGAGACCTAATTCTTTAGGGTCCTGGTTATTCTGTTGCACAGTGAGAGAAGACCTGGCATGTGAAGTTGTATTTCCTTCATTAGGGTGGGAAAGGGGGAAAGGAGTGTAACATGTGCTCAGTGCTGTTGCTACCTGTTGAGAACTCGGTTTACTTCATGCACTCTTTGTTGGGTTGCAATTTTTGAAAAGGGCACAACATTAGATATGATATTTGTCAGGGTGAAATGGTTTCTTATAAAATAGTTGGTAACATTAGGAAAGAGTACGATTCGCATTCTGTAGCATGATATTCTGTAAAAGAGATTTGATGAGAGGATAGCCCACTTCTCTGGGGGCAGCGACATGGATAAAATTGGCTCTCTTCAGCAGTGCTGCAATCATTAATGGGTACAATTGGGAGACTCTTTTGGGACTTCAACTAATGCTTTCCCAGAGGACATTTAAATGAATATTTTTTTACAACTTCCCTCATGCTTCAGTTGTACCATCTCTAAAGGCAAGAAAAAGTTTACAGTAAGCAAGACCTAGTTCCTGACTTATTTCCTTATATGAAAAGGAAAGACAGCAGGCTTTGGTCATCAACTTATATTATTGATTTTATCTGCCACAGATAAACAGGAAACATTTGATTTTCCAGGAAAAAAATTCATGTGATTTGAAAACTAAGATTTCCAGAGAAAGAGGAATCAGCCAGTTTCTAACACACACAAAAAATAATGTGGATCCCATGTGAAATGCAAGACTATGTATCTAGAGCTACCTCTTCTTAGCTACCTGGAAAAGGCCATCTAGACAAAATGTGGCTCTTGAATTTGTAGTAAAAATCTACAACAAATTTAAAGAGTTTCTATTTGTTGTGTTCTATGAAATCAAGTAGAGAAAAAAGAAGACGGTGATACTCTAAATATGTTAATTACTATACATCTTACACATGTGCATACAGTTCCCTAAAAAGTAAGGATAATAATAAAGATGACAATGAAGGCAATAATAACGATAGCAGTTAACATTTATTTATTTACTACGTGCTAGAGATTCTGCTAAGTGTCCTGCATATGCTGCCTTCTTTATTATTCTTACTAGTCGCATTACCAACCTGTGATGTAGGTGATACCATCCCTATTTTACAGTTGGGGGGAACTAAAGTTAAGACATGTGACTCCCTTGCCCAAGATTGCAAAGATTTTTAAGTGGGAGAGACAGATATCAAACCCAAAGCTCATGGATCAGACTTCATGCTCTGAATCACTATGCTTGACTGCCTCTTGGAAGAATAACAATGGTTACATGTGTTTATATTGCCTCTTTGCAATGTTATTTCATATCATGCTCACAGCCTCATTTTATCATCTCTTTTACAGACAGGGCGCCGAGGCTCAGGTGTTAGATGTCTAAAGATAAACACTGGTAGATGGGAATTTATGCCTCCTGATCCCTAATCCAAGTTTCTTCTTGAAGAAACGGAGTTTAAATATTTTCTGAATGGAAGGTCCCAGCAAATAATTTTTTTTGTCACTACCCACGCAAATAAAAGCTGAGCAATAATTGCATGTATGGGATATTTCTTTTTTCAATAAAATTTCTAGCACTGAATATCAAGAAGCTAAAATTTTAATATATAAAATGCATATTTGGTTAAACTGAAATTATTTGAAAAGTCTACTCTTGGTGAGTCTGAAACTTCCTCACACAGCCAACCTCGCATCAGTGAGACACATTACTTAAGCGGCAGGGAAACATTTCTTGTTAGATATGAGACATTTTTGAGTTCAGTAAAGATTACATGGTTGTTCAGAAAATTAGAAGTTCTGTTAATAATCACTGCTCCATTTGATTGAAGGTATTAGTCTATTATTTTGGGGTCAAGTTCATGAGAATAACTACAAATGTGCCAATTGGAGTGTGTAAAATGGACTGCCCTCAAATCCCAACATTGATGCTGCTGGAGCCATTTATAAGGGGATTACCGATGAATACTCCTCTAATAAAGGAAAGGGTCTTAAAGAGCCAAGAGATATTTGGAAATCTAGACATCAGTAGTTATTCAAAAGGAAGGTCTGGCTAGTTAGCACAAGGGACAAAGCTGGCTAGTGGCCATTTACAAAACCACTGACTTTCCTACACAAAAGCTGGGTGCCAGTTTGTTACCTGTTGCCTCTCAGCTCCAGGTTCAACTGAGCTTCTATTTTCTGCTCTGGGATGCTGGGGCTGGGACTTTGCCAACTATTTCCCAGAGTCCCTTGCCAGAGGGCTTTCTATTCTGTTCTGCCAATAGGAGGCACTAGAAGGAGGCTGGAAGGTGAGAAGAGAGACGGCATTTCCTTCCCTTTCTTTTTCTTGCCCTCCAGCAGTGGCTGGCTGTTGGCTGGAGCGTCTGTCTCTTTAGCATTTCCAGAAGTGGTCTCTGCATCCCTGAGAGCTTCTAGCAGCACCTGGTTGGCTCCCTTTCTTCGTGCTCTAAGCACCACCTCCATAGGACTGCTGCTCTGGTTTCTTAGGTCCTTGTAATCCCATCTCGTCTTTTTGTTCCCCAGCTCTAAGGGTGACAGCTGCTTCTTGCAACTGGGTTCCCTCAGTGTTCCTTTTTGTCTTTTGGTGCTCCAACACCTATATAACAGCCAATTCCCCGTACTAAATTCCTTTTGCTCGAATTACCTAACGTGACTTTTCCTTCTCTGGACACTGACGGTTGCATGTTGGTGGCATGCTTGCAGCACACATCCAGTCTCACAACAGGGCAGCACCAGAAACATCATTGACTTCATTCAACCTGTTCCTGCTAAGTGTGAACAGTTATTACTTCCCTCCAAGAGCTGAGCATGAGAAATGATAAGCCCCAACCTGGAGGGTAGTAGAGTGGAAGGCTTCAAAGTATCAAATTAAAAAAAAAATTTTTGGCATAAAAATAATTCCTGTTCACCGTAAGAAATGTTTAAAACATAGAAAGCATAAAGGGGAAAAAATTAAAACCTGTCCTAGAGTTAACCAGTGATATTTTGGCATATTCTTCCTGGTCCTTTCCCCCATATAGTTCTACATATTTTAAAAGAATTATTATTTTTAACTAACTCTTGTTCTCTGGTATTTTCATGTGGCAACGTGAGGAGCTCAACTCTAAGAAGGATATGACTTTGTTTCATCACAAGAAAACTTTTCTCTTCCACTTTGGGACTGCATCACTCTGACAAGGGCTGCTCACCTCTGACCCAGAAACTGCATAATGGCTGCAGGCTCTGTCTCTGGTATGTCTGTTATGCCTTCTCGGTTGGGTTTGTACAGTAAATAAGAAATCTGTACACATTCAGGAGGAATGCTTAGTACATTATGAGCTGGCTCTTGGAGTGAGTCTATGAAAAATTTTAAAGGAATATAGAACATAACAGTCTGTTCTTCAAGGAGTGGCATGTTTGGACAGAGAGGTGGCACAAATGCCTGTGCTAATTACCCTGGTCTGCAACACATATTTGGTATTTGCTACCTTCTCATTCATTCACTCATTCACAGCTACTGCCAGAGCATCTTCCAAGAGTCGGGGGAAACACTATGCTGGCTGCTGGGCACATGCATAAGACACAACTGTTGGTCTAACTCACAAAATTCATAGCTGGAAAAACCAAACTCCAGCAAGAAGGAATTAAAAGACCAAGCACATATGTCCTCTTGTCGCTTTCCCTGATTAATAAAACATTTTATCACAGGCATTTGTTCTTGGCTCACTCATAGGTATGCCTGTCACCAACTCCCTGTACCCCTTGAGAAGTCTTCAACTTTGAGATCTTCTCAAATAAATCGGGGATGGTACAAACTGCCTGTTGGTATAATGTTTCAGCTTCCATCTGCTTTAAAATTATTTATCAGGTAGAAAATAGATATAACCATCATAAATCTTTATGCTCCAAATAACAGAGCATTCAAATATATGAAGCCAAACACTGCAGAAAGTTCAAGGAAAAATAAATGAAAACGCAATAGTAGTTGTGTTTAACATACCTTGCATTTCTTGAAAGATTAAGTAGATATAAAATAAGAAAGAAAAGCAGAATAATATTATTATCATATTAATAGGATTAATTAAATATTAAATACTATAATTAAATAATTATATATTATAATTAAATAATATATATTATATATTATTATATCTATATTTATATAACAAATTTCACATCTGAAAAACAAACTAATTATAGACTAACAGAAAAAAACAGAATACTTATAAAATGCAGCCAATGTTAGGTGATAAAGAAACTTCCCAAGGGTAGAAATAAGTAGAAATACTAGAGAACAAATAATCTTCCCACAATATAATCAACTTAGAAATTAAGTAAGAAGAAAGAAGAAAGGCAGGCAGACACATACAAAAAGAAAAACTAAAATTACTTAAAAACCAAGAAAATTCTCTTCTAAACGACTCTTTGTTAAAGAGTGAATGAAAGCCCCATTGTTAAATATGTAAAGAATAATTATGATCTAAATAATAAATGTTAAAACCTATGTGAGATCCTCAATGCTGTACTTAATATGATAAAAGAAGTATCATAGTTTTACACATTTCATGACCTAAAAATAAATGTTAAGCATTTGTAACAGAAATACAAAGTAAAAGAAAGCTGAAAGAAAAACTAATGAAGTCAGAAAACTTATAGAATTAAAGAATGTCATAAGAGGACTAATAAGTAAAGATATCTCAAAGTTGATTCTTTGGAAAAAACAAAAACAAAACAATAAATAGATGAACTGTCAGCTAATCTAATTAAGAAAGAAAGAGAAATAATAAATTCACAAATTTAGGAATAAGAAAAGGGAATTAGTTCCAGATGCTGAGGATTAAAACAATTAAAAGAGATGGCTTTGAATAACAGTGCAAATAAATTGAAAACCTTGAAAAATTGTTTGATTTTCTTGAGAAATACAAAGTAAGGGGGAAAAAAGGAAAATTTTTTCCCATTAATAATCATGGAAAATATTAAACAGTGTCAAGGAACTGCCCTCCCCTTTTCCTGAAAATGCCAAATCCAATGGTTTCATGTCTGATTATATCACAGATTTCAAAAATTACCTATATGATTTGAAAGCACAAAGAAAAAATAAACTTTCTAAATTATTTTTGTAAATCAGCATAATTCTAATACCAAAAAGACAGCATAAAAAAGAAATTTTCCCAGTTTATTGATGCAAAAATCTTAAGTAAAATATCAGCAAATGATTCTTGGAAAAATTAAAAGGATAATATACCAGAAAAAACAGAATATTTCCAGGAAAGCATGGATGAGTCAATATTAGGAATGCTCAAATTGCTAATCAGAATAAGCCACTGAGTAAAAAAGTATTTGATCTCCTTGAAAGATGCTAAAATGGCATGTGGTAATATTTACTCCTTGTTCTTGATGATTTAAAAACTCACAGGGAACTAAGATTATATGAATCTTCTCTTGACATAATGTTAACTATATGAAAACATTTGGAAAAAAAAGTAATGAGGGAGAATTAAGCCTATCGGATATTTAAACATAGCATAATGCCTTAATAATTAAAACAGTGTGGTATCGGTGCATGAAAATTTAGCAGATTAATGGAGCAAGAGAGAAACTCAGAAACAGATCTCAATATGTATGTGGAAATTTATAATGTGATAAAAGCTGGCTTATTCAACTCATGGAGATAGGATAAACAGAAATCTATCTAGAAAAAAAAATCCAAGTTGCATCTGTAACTCATACCTCATACCTGGTTAAATACCAAGTGAAAGAAAAATTCAAATGTAACAAAAGCCCTAGAAGAAACCACAAGAGAATCTTTTCATAGTTTTAAAATAGTGAAGACTTTCTAACTATGGCATAAAATCTAGAAACCACTCACAGTCTCACTTCCTAAATATATCGTATCTTGAACACCTGTAAAGGAGGTATGTAAAATCCCAAGTCCATCAATAGGGAGTAGGTAAATAAACCATATAATCATCACTGAGTGGAAGGCTATATGATTGTAAAAAGAGAAAGAGGGAACTCTCTATGAGGTAATATAAAATAATCTTTAAGAAATATTGATAAGTGAGAAAAGCAAAGTGCATAGGAGTGGATACAGTATGCGACATCTCATACAAAGAGAAAGAATATAAATGCATATCCTAGGAATATATATGGATGGACGGTCACACAGGAAACTAACGACACTGTTTGCCTGTGAGGAAGGGACCTGGATGGTTAAGGGATGGGGGTTGGAGGTCGACTTTTTACTGCAGACCTTTTAATACATTTTGTATTCTGAACCATGTATAGAATTTGGCATCTGTTCAAAAGGATGAAATGAATTCAATACAATAAAGTGAATACAAATAAAGGTGGAAAAATTTGAGGGAACACTCAGAGATAAGACACACTTTACAAAATTGCTATGAAGACTAAATTCAATAACACAACAGTGGCATAAAATATAAAAAAGAAAATGAAAAGTATATACGGTATAAATTATTCTGTATCTATAAAAAGGTAAGCATTTTGTCTTCTTTTCTACCAAGTATGACTCTAGAGGAAGGGTTGCAAACTCCACTGCCTACAGGGACATTAGACATGGGATAAATAGTAATCCATCTAGAAAAAAACAAAGTTGAATCTATAACTCATATTTATACCCAGTTAAATACCCAGTGGATGAAAAATTTACATGTAACAAATAAATGCCCCAGAAGAAACCACAAGAGAATCTTTTCATAGATTTAAAATAGTGACCATGGCACAAAATCTAGAAACCATCTGCAATCTCACTTCTTAAATAAACGTAACAACCACATCTTGAACACCCGTAAAAGGAGATATGCAAAATGCAAATGTCCATCAATAAGGACTAGGTAAATAAGCCATATGATCATCCCCGACTAGACATTCATTCATTCGACAGATACGCATCGAGTACCAGCTATGCACCAGGCACTGGGAATATGGCACTGAACAAAGACAGGAAGATCTGTGCCCTTATCGAGCTTTCAATCCAGAGGGAGATGGCACAGGTGATTAAACAGATAAGTGTCACATAGAACAAAACGTGGTGAAGGAAGGGGTGGGAGCGTACTATTCAAATAGTGAGGTCAGAGCAGAAAATAACAGCAGTGAGAGACACTGGTCTGGAGATATTCTGCTCCAGGAGGGAACTGTCATGCAGGGTTGTGGAAAGAGTTTTGCCAGATCCTCAGATTTTTCAGAGAAGACTAGAAATTCAAATTCGTATTTGAAACTTCCTGATTTTTAAATCCTGACTCAATTTTTAAATAAAACCGCTATGTTGGCCAAATAAAATACATCTTGCTGGTCAAGGCTGGCCCGGCAGATGGCCAGTTCAAATCTCTAAAGAAATGAGATTGGGTTTTAAAACAAACACACCAGAACTTGTAAGCCCTGTCATCTTATAAAGCTATGCATGTTTTCCATTTCTTCAAACATTTCTGGAACATCTCACTGAGTTGTCCCTCAGAGCTGTATTTTTTGCTTACCACACAAGAAAACCTGTTATCATTTTGCACTTAAATCTTGTCTGGACCTGTCTTTATTCACTAGATATGATTCTTCATAATATTTGGATTTTTCTAAAAATCAAATTTACCCTCAAGAGGCTCAGGATGTATTTAATAATACATATACTCTTGGTCTTAAAAGCAGTCCCAAAAGAGGAGCTGAAAATATTTGGAATAAGGACAGTATCATTAAAATAAATATTCATCTTTCCAAGGTAATCGTTGAAGAGGACTGTACTTAAATGTGTATGAGTCAACACAAGTCTCCTGGCCTTGTAGGCATTTAGTAAAATGCTCAATTCTTTTGATTGCTATCAGGAGTTTAAAAATAATTTTTTTTGTAAGGGCTCAGTTCTTGGAATCTGATTGAATGCTATAAGGCAGTTCATTCCAGGGATCCTTGGCATGTATATCCACCCAAACAAAGGCTTTGTGCCAAACACAACCAGCACATACACCATTTTTATTTTCCTATGACCGATGGCTTAGTTTCTGTGGTCAGCTAATGACATTAGTCATGTAGAATCACACTGAAGAAGAATGCAGAGCTTTTTATGAGCCTGTGACAGCTTGAGTTTTCCTTTCTAACAACATGTATGAATCAGAAGCCACAAGTTTGCATTTTAGAAATATTTGCGGTAGTTGGGAAACACACTGCACATGTTATTATTACTATATTCCCACAGAAATAGAATGTCCCTGGGAAGAGTGGAAAAGTGGCATAGAGATGTCCACCAAGATACAGGTTTGATCAATCCCATTGCTGTCAAATGCTTATGTCTCCCTTGCTCTTAGTTAATAGAAAGTCTGCATAATACTGATTCCATCAATCTAATATTTATGCTTAAGCATGTATGTTAGATCAAATATGTCATAACTGTCGGTCTATCATGCTTCTATCTCACCCTGCCTTCATCCATCCTTTCGTGAAATATTTTTTGAGCACTTACTATTGATCAATCACTGTGCTAGGTGCTAGGCACACGGTTTAAAACAAAAATAATACACAGGAGCTGCTTTTATGGAGCTTACTGTCTTTTGGGGGAGAATGGATATTCATCAAGTTAATTACGCAAGTCAATGTAAAATTATAGCTACGTTAAGTGTCATAGGGAAAGACTAAAATGTGGGATTTGACTTGGGTAAGCCTTCCTGAAAAAGGATGAGTAGGGTGAGATTCCCAGAAGTGCCGACTGGAATGAGATCAAAGGACAGATAAGAATTGCCCAGGTAGCAAGAAAGAGAAGGGCGATCCCAAGTATGGGCTCCATGGAGGAGGGAGGGAGCCTGGCCCACGTAGGGGGTGAGAGGCGCTGGTGCAGGTGGAGGGTGAGGGTAGGTAGCACGAGATGAGATGAGGCTGGAGACAGACAGGAGCCTGGCCAGGCACACCTTTCAGGCTATAGGCAGGATTTTACATTTATCATAAGTTAGAATAGGTTCAAGGCTCTTAAGTGAAGGAAGTGGAAATGATTAGATGTTGCCTTTCAAGAATCACTGGATCCACTGTGTTGAAGGGGCAGAGGAGGCCTGCATTCTCCTGTATAAATGGTAACTGAAGGTGTCGACGTGATGAGATTGCTTTAGGACTGCAGGTAGAACACGAGGAGAATGCCTACCGTGTGAGGAACTCATACTGAAAACCCAGGAAGAAAAAGTGAGCTTTTAGTAACAGAGTCTAAGAATCAAGTGAGGTGGCAAGAGAGTTATGAGGTACAAAGAAATCTTGGACTTTAGAAGATAAGGGGATTTCCAGTTTAAAAAAAAAAAACAAAAAAAAAGAAAGAAAGAAATCCTGCAGAGTTTCATGTCATGGAGCTAAGGGAAGAGTATTGGGTCGAGAAGGAGAGAGTGATCAGCGGTATTGCATGCTGCTGAGAGGTCAAATAAGATGAGGTCTAGAAAATGGTCACTGGATTTAGCAGCATAAGGGTCATCAGTGGCCTTAGCAACTGTTACTTGGTTGGTGGGAGAGGATCTGAAGCCAGACACGGTGGGCTGAACGGTAGATGGGAGGCGAGGACACAGAGATAGTGCACACTGATGACACTTTTGAGAAGTTTGGCTGTGAAGGGGAGAAGAAATAATTGTTAGTTGCATGGAATGTGTGGATGATAGGCTATTTAAAAAATTTAATGGGAGATGTGGACACATTTAGTAGAATCACACACACACACATATACACTTTTTTTTTTTTTTGAGAGAGAGAGAGGGAGAGAGAAAGGATAATTGATATTGAAAGATCCTGGGATGGAACCTCATCCAGAAGGAGAGAGATTTTTGCCTCAGGTGTGTACAAGAAGGGACGACTCTTCTATTGTACTGCGAGGAAGGCGGGATGGGCACAGATGTAGGTGGGCTCCTGTGTTTGGTGTCAGGGCAATTAGAGAGTTACAGTGAGATAGGTTTCATTTTCTCTGAAGTAGGAGGTGAGGTTATCTGATGAGAGTAAGAGAGGACAAGAGATATAAGAAGTTTATGGAAGATGATGAAGTCTGAAACAGCATTACAGAAAGTGGAAGAATACATTGAACAGAGACATTTAGTGGGACTTCAGGGCAATGGCGATGGCCCACAAGGAGTGATACGTAAAGTCTCTTTCCAGCCCTAAACATTCATGAATGGCTTAAGCATTCATGGAGAGACCCTTTAAGCTTATCAGGATTTTTCTATTGGTCTCTGTAGTTTTTATTTGCAAATGAAATAGATCTTTTAAAAATCTATAGAAAAATACATGCTTCATAGGAAAAAAGAAATTTAGATAATTTGTATGGCTATATTCCATGGACCTATAATATTTGATGTCTCTACATATAAATCAGGGGTTGGCAAATTTTATCTGAACAGGGTCTGATAATAAATATCTTAGGCTTTTTGGGCCAAATGGTATTTTTCACAACTACTCAACCATGCCACGAAGCACCAAAGCAGCCACATCAATGTTATGTGAATAAGCCCAGCCCAATAAAACTTTATTTACAAAAATAGGCAGTGGTCACTTTCCACAATTTGTACATAATGAATTATATAATGCATTAAATACACTGACCAAACAAGAGAAAGCGCACAGTTACACACAAACGGGCAATCTCCTGCGGTCTCTATCCGGCCTTAAGAGTCACAGCAGAGCCTCACATTTAGCAGCTGTCCATTCAGCCTCAGCTTGGAGAACCCTGCAATTAGGAGCTCAGTTGTGTGGCTTGGCACCGCACACTCAGAGCGACACTTCCAAACCAGTGAGTGCATTAACAATAAACCGACTGCATGGAGAATCACGGTCTGTAGCTTTCTGAGACCAAATTGATGTAGTAAATCAAAACACTCTCTTTGTATGAATTTACTCACTGCAGGGCTGGAGATGTATGCCTTTGAGCAGAACAGAGAGAGAGGAAAGGAAAGTGAAAGGAAGCATGCTAGGAGGCAGGATTCGGCACAGAGGCTGGGGCCTAGTACCCACTTGGGCGAAGAGGGAGAAGTTAAAAAGGGCACCCAGCAACGCAGGCGGCGCCCGAGAACCAACAGAGTGGGAGGGCCCCGCCAGTCTGGGGCACGGAGACAGGAAAAGGCCCGAAGGGTTTGCTGCTCCTTTGCTCCCCTGGGCAGGCCTGGTTTCAAAATAAAAATAAACTTGGGAAAGCCAGAGGGGAGGAAGGAAAGAAACAAACAAACAAGTAGAGCTGCAGCTTATGTTTCCTTCCAACCAACAGCCCAGCCCTGCGCCAAGCTGCCTGCAACTCCAGTTCTCATGCGGTGTCTAACCTTCTCCTGGAGGAGTGCTGCTTTGTTCTTAGCACCGGACTGTTAAAGGTGAATCATCTCACCTAAGCTAGCTTTGCTCCCCAGCTAGACGAAAAGTGTGCGGGGCCGTCTCTGTTGCCTGTGTGTTGGGTAGAGATATATGATACATTGCACACTATATAGGGTGCACTCGGTGTGGCTCGTACAGAAGCCTCAGCCATTTACACCAACGGCCTTTATTGCAGGCCCTGTGATCAGTAACTTACGGGCTGCGCCGGGACGGCAGGTATAATTATTATTTTCTTTTTCGACAGGAAGTCATTGAGGCACACAGAGGCCAAAGAACTAGAACGAGGTTACTAGTAAGTAGCAAAAGCAGAATTCAAACTAGGTCACTCTGGCTCTTAACCTCTCAGAAGTACACTGCCTTTTCTAGAGTTCAGAGCTGGTAGGAACTCCAGCGATTGCTTGATTGAGCCCCCTATTTTTAGCTGTGGAAGTGGAAAATTAAATGGCTTGCCCAAGGTCACAGAGCCACTGGCTGAAAAGCTAACTTGGCCTCTCGATGTTTCCTTCACGCTCCCACTGCAGAGTCCCATGCTGTT
>RJWJ010026973.1:0-22603 GCA_004363605.1 Indri indri
GAGAGGTAAAGGGGAGAAAAGAAGCAGTTGGTAGAAATTTGGAATGTTAAGGAAAGAGTATCCCCAAATCATATGACATCCCACCCCCTTTCTGTCAATAGTTGATTTAAAAAAATACACTTTAGTATAACAAATAACAAAGTACTTTTGACAGCAGCAACAATAACAAAACTCATATCCTCTCCTGTATAGAACCAGTTTTTTGTTGGTGCAGAATATCCCAAGATAATTTAAAATGAAACATTAGGCAGTATCCAAACCACATTACTATAAGAAGAAAACAAAAAGTAAGAATCAGTTTTTATCTGATGATTATGCTTCTCAAATACCACTCACAAAGCAGAAGAAATATTATTAAATTAGCATTTGCATATGTAAAAGAGCATTTCAAATTGAAAATTCAAAAGCAGAATATGAATGGATGAAAAAATTGAAGGATGTGAAATGAGTTGATAAAATCAGGAAACTGAAGAAAAGGAAACATAGTCTCAGTAAAAAAGACTAAAGTTTCTTCCAAAAATAAAAGTGATTACAAAATAGCCATTAAAATAGGAACCTGTAGGATGATGTTAATTATAATCATAATGTTATCCTGAAATTTCTCGTATATCATTTATTGAACTTAAAATATTTTGAAGTATGATCCACCCTTTCTCCTTCATAAAACTATGATGATCTATTGTCAGAGGTGGGGTATGTAATTTTTTTTAGACTAGCATGGCATTCATTAGTGAATTAAAAATTGGGGAATATTTATAAAATATCTCTGTAATGATGCACAGAGTTTGATCTTATGCATATTACAGCGAAACTATTTTGTTGCAAGTATTTCTGTTGCATGATACTTATCAATGCATATAAATGCATATCTATTATATATAACATATTAAAAATTATATACATTTTTTCTCCAAGGACTAGAATTTTGAGGGCAGAGTTTATCCTTTTATATTTCTGTTTCCAGAACTTTTGGCTATGCCACATGCATCCTAGGTATACAGCCAATGTTTGCTCCATGAACTACAGCATGTATCAACCAGCTACTGCTTACCTTATCACAGAGAGACTCACATTTTTAATAGAGGGAAACTTTTCTCTTTATTATGTTGTGAAATTCATTATGAACCCAGTGCATAAGAGAGGGATGTTGACTGAGTTTGGCAGGGAAGCAATGGAGAAGATTGTAAATGGTGAAAAGTCAAGCCCTTTGAAGGTTGCAGTGGCAGGGTGTGAGAGAGGGGAGGAGAACTGGAGAGCTTTTTCCGTGGAGTTTAGTGAGAGTTAACACATCTAAGGGGCACGGAGTGACAGCAACAAGAAAGCAGAAGGCTTGGTGGCAGCTGTTCATTCTCAGTCTGTTAATTCCAGATCTGTAATCAATATAGTGAATTGCACATAGTCTAGTTTTATGACAGTCTATAGTGTGTATCTTGTTTCCTGCTACAAGTTATAGCTCAGAATTAGAGGCTCTGCTGTGAGCCGTGGGGCTTCTCCTAGGCTGACAAAGATGTAAAGGCGTCTTTTATAATACTATGTCAGACACCAGAGTGCCCTGTAATGTGCAGCAGCTTTCTCTGTCATAGGTGCCCATGAGCTATGCATCAACATGGCGTGAGGCTACACAACCACGTTGCTGGTTTCCCCCTCTTGATGTATGGTTTGACAATTCTGTAGTTAGTAGGGTATATAGAAAATGTCTTTTAAGAAGTTAAGATTTTTTTTAGACAACAGGAGTTCTCACCAATTGAACATTTATATAGCTTATAATTCATTCATGAATAACTCAAATAAAACATGTTCTGATATCTTGATAAATATAATTGAGCCCCTTCATGCGTTGAGTACATTCAGGTCATTTTCTAATTCTGTCAGAACCAATAAATGTAATATAATCAAATTATAATATGTTTATCTAGAAATAATATACCTCTGGTAATAATTTTAAAATAGCTGCATTGTGTTTATGATGTGCCTGGCCTTTACATGTGTCAGCTCATTAAATCCTCATGGCGTTATGGCAGAGTAATTATCATTTCCATTTTACAGATTAGGAAAATGAGACATGGTAATGTTAGTAACTCATTCAGGGTCTCTCAGGAGCTGCCAGGATTTGCACTGAGGCAGCCCGGCTCCGGTATGTATACCAAAGTATGGCATCATACTTGGTACTTTCCCTTCAAAATAGATTTATGTTAAAGTGACAGACAAACAATAGAAAGGTAATATTTTATGTCATTGTTGAAGAATCAGTAGCAGTGATGACTAAGTTTCCCAACATTATTTACTGGTGTTTATCAATATCATTGTAGACAGATTAAATTTATATACTTCCTAAACCGAAATGGAGACAAATGAATAACAAAAATTTTCCCCTGGTTTGTGAATTTAGCTAAATTTGAAAAGTATACACTTAAATAACAATTATATTTTTTATAATTTATCACTATTTAATCATTAATGTGAAATTTAGATTATCCAGGAAATTGTTCTATCTAGAATTCTCTTTACTTTTGATCCAGTGTGTTAAACTGCCTTCCAAAATTCGAATTAGTGTCAATTGAAGTATTGCTTATTTTGGCCTCCTGACATCCTGAGACTAGAATATTGAAAGTGCTGGCCTCTTTCTTACCATCAATTCTAATCAACAGATATTTATTGAGTGTCTACTAAGTGCAACACTGTTACAAAGAAATGAATACCTTCAAAGAACATGCATTGTTGTAGGGTAGTTTCATCCCTCAAGATGATAGAAGTAATGTCACAGATGATAATGTGAATTCACTGCCACATGAATAAAATAGACAGCAAATGCTATTGCACTTCTGAGAAAGGAGAGAGCTCTTTATACTTACTTCAGCATCCTGGATAAAGATGTTCTTGTGGCAAAACTGTCTTGAATTGGGCATTTATAGGAACTTTTCAATCAGTAACTTTAAAACTTTTCAGCTAAGCTACAAACTTTTGATTTTAACAGGGAGCAGTAAAAAGGGTGCAATAAAAAACTCAAATTTGAGAATCAGCTATATCCCAGGAACAGCACTGTTTAAAACAAATATGTGTTTTTTTTTTTAATCAAAGCAATAAATGCACATCACTTAAAAATAAAGTAGTGGTAATAAGTTTTTAAAGAAAAGCAGCAGAAACATACCCCGTCCCTTACTGTCCTGTATTAAAAGAGAAAAATTCTATTAAGTATTTACCTGCATATAGATGTACCGTCATTTCTGTACATATATAGATTTATTTTGAACATGAACTATTGATTTTCTCTTAGGGCAATCAAATACTTTCTTCTCTTAAACAAACATACACATCCACACACGTATGCACAAGTGCGTGTGCACACACGGAAGTACTTCCCTTTCACACGTTACCCCAATACATTCATGCCACAGTTTATGGTGAGGTGTATTGTAATTATGACTGTTATGATTTCCGTGTGATTTTTTTTTCTTTCTCTTTATGGTCTCTGCTTCATCCCGGTTTGATTATTCTTCCTTTGGTCTCTCTTTTTCATGTTGGAAGTTTTCTCAGATGTCTGATAATCCCCGATTATGTTCACATTTAAGAGTAAGGCAGTACAAAGCTCTGTGTGCTTGGGGTGCGGGTTGGAGAATGAAGAGAGAATGCAGGGGGCTTGACAGCTGCTGGATTTCTTAGAGTGGGATCAGTGATTTGGACTGAAATCTCTGTGGAGGACGTCTTCCAAATATAAGTATCCACAGCGTTTTTCTTTGATGTCTATCAGATTTTCTAGAGTGGAACATTGTAGTTTTCCATCTGGGAGGTGTGCTTCTCTCTACCCATTTTTTGGAAGCTGGATGGGGAGAAAGAGCAGAGTTAAGTATGTGGACTTCACTTAATTACTCACCCCCACACACTGCCCCCCCCATTTTGATTAATAGTTTAATTTGTCTTATCTCTCTCCTTTGCTGTGTCGAGTTTCTTCCAATCCACGGTCTCTCAGATTTTATTTTTCAAGGGTTGGGTAGTCACAGCACAGTGGCCTGAGAGCTCATTACCTGGCTTCACAGAGAGGTAATCCTGCATTACAAGTTAGGGGTTCTGGGAAGACATAAACCAGAAGGACATGCACCTCTCTTTGCTATTTCCCTTTGAAGTCGGACTTACTCTGCTTTGCTAACTCAGTTGCTATTCTTCTAAGAGCTTTCCATCAACTTAAATGGATGTGCATCTCTTGCTTGTCCTTGTCTTTTTTCTTTTCATTTTGTCTATGTGTTTTCATAAAACATTTTTTTCTTTACTACTATTTTAGTGACTTTGGGGGAGGGACAGCATATGAACATGCATGTTCAATGTGCTACAATGCCATAGAAGCAACTATGTATTTTATGATTGTTATTTCCTATAAACTCCCCAGTAATTCTATGAAGCTATCCCATTTGACAGATGATGATATTAAGATTCAACTGAGGTTAAATAACTTACTAATTAGGTTTGACTCAAAGGTTTGTACTTTTTTCACTGATTCCCAGGAAGAATAAAGAAAAATGAAAATATAGAATTCCTCTTACATGCTATGTTTGAAATAATTTTATCTGCGAAGAAAACTGTGTGTATGAAGTTAGACACCATTACATTATGTTCCCTTTTTATGTTCGTACAAATACATCATTGAAGTTTCTGAACAGCATGAGTAGCCAGAGTCGTCCCACAGGACAAGGGTCTCTTTTCCTCCAGTTTTCAGTATCATTCTTGTCACCTTTCTTAAGCCATTCTGAAGTCTATCAGGCTTCCCCTGACAATTTTTTCAAAGCCTTTTCCCCTCCGCCCACCATACTATCATAAATCTGCTGAATCTTTTGTTTTTTTGTCAGAGCATCACCTCACTTCCAGATTTTCATTGTCTTTGTTTTTAACTCTACTACCTCAAAACCTATCTGCTTTAAAGAAAAATGATCATTTATTATCTTTCACATTTTGTGGATCACAAATTCAGTCACACAGCAGTAGCTATGGCCTCTGTTTGTATCACAGTATCTTGGGATCGGCTGGGAGATTCAAAGGTCAGGAGCTAAAATCACCAGAAGTCTCCTTGGCGTATATCTGAAGGTAGATTCTCGCTGTTACTTGGGACCCAGGAAGAACTGTGAAGGGACTGAGATTTTTCCTGATGTGTAAATTCTCACGGATGCTGGCAGAAGACACAAGATTCCCGAGTCAGAGACAAAAGACTTTATTAATTAAGGCACTGCAGGTAACCTGATTTTCATATTCACATTATTATTCTTGTCCTTAAGTCCCATGAGGGGAACATGGGATGACTCAGGTGGATGCTGGACATGCAGTGGCTGTGCATGTGAACCTGCTCAACCTTTGCTCCGAAGGGTGATGTGATCTTCATTACTATACTGGTCAGCAAACGAATCTACCCTCTCTGCAGAGGAAGATACTGTTTCTGTCTTCCAAGGTTCTTTGCTATACAAACATCCTTGGAAAGATAATCTGGAACAGTTTCCTCTGCTAGCAAGATGTGCAGAAACATGAAAGACCCATTCAGAAGGTTCTCCCAGTGAAAGGAAGAAGAGGACAATGGATTTTTAAACATAATTAGCAGCTTCTGATACATTGTCTTTTAGGACAGGTTGATATGAACAAATAATTTTACCAGAGTGTAATACGTACAGAAAAATTTAGACTTCCTATATTGGTGGCCTAAAGGCAAGGCTGACAAAGTCTGCTTGGGGGCCTTGATTCAGAGAAGGCTTCAAATAGAAAATGCTTGAAGTGAGCAAATTAATACTAAGAAAATCTTCACATATTCTACTGTTTGTATTGTTATTGTCATTTGCTGTTTGAGCATATGCATATGACTTATATCTAAGATGCTTGAATGGTTTTGGATGGCACATTTTCATAAGAACATTTATTAATCTTAAACTAAATGTTTAGCCTGGAGAGAAGGAGACACAGGTGTATGCATAATACCATATTTAAATAATCTGAAGGAATGCTGTGAGGGTGTGTGGGGGGTAGGTTTAGACTAATCCAGAATACAGAATCGAGATCAATGTATAAAGGTTATGAGGAGGCTGATTTACTTTCACTACAAATAAGAACTTTTTAATAATTAAAACACAGCCTAGGGGGAATCTTAATTGACAAAGAGAAAGTGCAGCTTTGAAAGCAAATGCAGAGAGAGCTTCACAGAAAAGAGCATGGAGAAATCAAGCCCTGAATACTATAATATCATGTGTCCGTGTTCAGAAGCAAAGGGAGACAGTAAAATGGTAGCAGTGACAGTGGCCCTGGGAGAGAACTGTGCTTTTTTAAGAGTCTCAAGCATTTGTTTAGTTTAAACTTGACAGTGAAAGAATGAAAAAGTCTGAGAGTCCTGAGGTAAACTGGCAAGGTCACTTGTGTACCGTCAAGAGGTAGATCGCACTGGGGAAGACAGGTCGAGAACACCAGAAGTGAGCTTTTTCCCTTCCCTCCTCTCCCCTCCCCTCATTCTTTCTTTCCCCTGCCCCGTTTTTTACGTTTTCTCCCCATTTTTCATTTTATAAACATCTACTTTTTGTCAGGCACTATGCGTAGACCTAAGGTTATAACAGTCAACAGAAATCGTGATCTTTACCTTCAAGAAACTTATAAGGAACACATATATGATCACAAATCATAAAGACTTGCAAGGGAGAGACTTACAAGGGACAATTAAATTAGATTGAAAGAATAGGAAAGCTTCTCAGAGGAAGTGATGTTTAAGCTGAGATCTAAATCCAAATAAGAGTATTCCCATGTAAAGAAAGGGACTGCCATGGAAGACAGAATAGGAGAGACCTTCATACAGTAAGAAGCTGGCAGAAGTCCAGTGTGGCTGGAGGAAAGTCTCTTGCAAGTAAGTGATCCGAGATGAGGTTGGAGACTTAAGCAGGATCTGAAAGCTGACCTGGGTTTCTGCTTGCAGACATGACTGGTGGAGAGCAGGTGTATGCAGGGCTGTTGCCACAGTCCAGGTTTGGTGTGTACTAAAGAACTGTACTTGGAGCAGGAGAGACATGGATGGATGCTTTTCAACACCACCTCATAGAACAACTGACCAATTCTTCAAGTAAAAAGACTGATCATCCATCAGTATCATTTTTTAATTGCCGTCAGTTGTCTGTGACCCTCAGAAAGCACGGTGATTAACAACACAGACTTTGGAGTGAGACTGGCTTTGTCCAGATCTAGGTCTTCTGCTTAGTACCTGCACGAACTTGGGTGGTCTGGCCTTCAGATCCCTTGTCTGTAAAATAAGCTGCATAGAAGTGTCCGTTTTACAGGGTTTGTGAGATTGTCAGATGGTGACAGTAATTTATGGAAAGACGCCACAGACTAGGTATACAAATTTCTTTAATTTAAGGACTTCGCATGAGCTTAACTGGATTGAAATGGTTGTACAAAGCAGGAGACTTTCCATGTTATTCCCATGAGAGGAGCAAGTGTCCCATGCCTTCAGGTACATCCAACATGCCCTAGCACACAACCTGACTGTTAGGTTTTTCTCGGCATTTCTTTGTCATTCTTCTGTGATGTCTTAAACCCTTTTGGTTTGTTCCAGTATTTGTGTATTGCTTATAAGGTGCATGTAACTGGTAGTGGCAGTCCCAGCACATTACTGAACTTGCCTCAAGATTAGCATACCAGGTATGGTGTCCTTGGCAGGTCAAAGATTAGCTCTGCTTGAAGTTTATTCCTACAAGTTTGTGCAATGATTTAATGAGATATTTTGGATAAAAAACTTGGTCCAAACCTGGAAAACTGTAAATACAGTATAGAATGGGGGCTTTAATTACAAGTGAATTGTTAAATAAATCTGTGGCTTAGTTTTGGTTATTCTAAATTCTATTCTAAATAGGATTTATTTTATTATTTTCCAAGCATCTTTAATAAAGTACTCCTTCAAGTGTAATAATCCAGACATATCTAATCGAAATGAACCAGCTCACCATCTGCTCACAGCTCTGCTATTTAGGAAAGGATAACACTAAGAACAGCCTGCCAGAGTTTCAGTTATGCAAATAAAATAAACAGTGGGACCCACACTATCCTTGCTTCGCATTAATTTGTACCTCTTAAAAATGACACCCAATTACAACCACTTCCTCTGCATATTATGCCAAATGAATGTATTTTATGAAAGCTCTTTGTCAAGTGAAAAATTTTTTCAAAATGTAAATGATTTTTTAAGCTTAAGGTTACTAACCTAATAAATTATAATAATGATAATAACAACAATAATAATCATAGATAAGGTACATGTAACTGTATTTCTCCTTTAATTTGATTAGGGGATGCCTTTATGTATTTAAGAGGAAAAAATAAGAGGATTACTAATTTGTATGCTAGGTATCAAAGTATGTGACTAAGTTTTTGGTTGGTTACATCAGGCTGTCATGAGACATCTCTTCAGGATGCTCATAAAGAAATTGGCCAGGTCTAGGCTTACAGCTTGAGGAATGTTTCAGGGGACTCATAGGAGTAATTAGAAGTAAAGATTAGTCAGTAATGGTCCTACTCAGCAACTATATCAAGCCTGGACCAAATAATCTGCTGATAGATAAACAATGTCATGCCTCTCTCCAAGGGGATAACACCTGATTTGTCCCTCTTAATATACCTGGGAGCTCTTTGTTGTCAGAATTCATACCTCAGTAATGATTGCTGTAATACCGTTTCCACAAAATGGTAACAGCAGTCATTTGATGCTCTCTTCTCTTATTGCTAATAGTCTACTTTTGTATAATCCTTAGCCATCTTTTGTTCTCCACCAACACTGTCTTTCTTGCTTTTAGATTTGCATTGTGATGCTGCAAATAGGGAAACATTCTTTATTTCATTCCTCTTTCTTGTTATCTGTTCTGATGCTACTGGACATTTTGGGCTGAGGATCAATCATCTTGAAAGTTGGCTTGAAATCTGTGCATAACTCAAGCTCATATTTATATGCTTCCAAAATGGGAGCACATAAGTAGCAGCAGTTTCATTTTACGTAAAGATTTACATTTTCCTTTTGAATTACAGAATGTAAAGAAGAAATAATCAACAAACTCTGCTTTAGGGACTTGGTCTTTTAGAGTTAGCTTGATTTACCTCAAACATAAATTATCCAGCTTGATTATATCAAGAAAGAAAGAAATATCACTTTGTATTCATGGTTCTCTTTTTATGTATAATATTTGTTTATTTCATAGTCATGGAGGGACCATTTCTTGAGCAAAAGTAGTTATTCATTGTGATAAAAACAACATTATATAAAAAAAGAACTGTGGAGACAATATTGAAACATCTGAATATAAAAATATAAGAAAGGAGATATTCAAGAAAAAAAACGGGTTACTCCAAACTGGTGTAAGGAATTATAAAAAAATTGCCTGGAATTTGACAAATGAAATTGAAAAGTTATTTATGTTCTTCCTTTTCCCTACTAGAATTCACCATAGTTAGCCAGGTGCAGACATCTGACACTTATAAGGATTTCTCCAAAATTTGCATTTCGACAGAACTTGTACAATAGTTCAGATAAACGTTTATGCCTAATCTATCTGAGATACACATCATTGAGAAGAAAACATAGTACAGCCCTCATTTAAAATCTCCACTTTAAGATCAATAAGCTATTAAAATTTATAACTTTATTAAAACATTCCCAAGGTGGTAAGTGATACTTTTAACTTTATTCTTACAATTTTACTGTTTTTAATGGTGAAAAAACAATGACTTGAGGAAGTGATAAAGGTGAATGTGGAATCCTGTAGCCTTAAACTTAAAACTGATGAAAGTTGAATACATATTTGCTCTGCATTTTATAGAAAACTTAACCGGGTTAATAGAAAATCAAAGGCTGCCATTAGATTGTTTCAAAACCAGGACCAAACAGGTTTCTTGATGTCTTAGAGAGAGTGTTCTCTACTACACTACACTACATATAGAAGAAAAGTTTTCCAGGGAGAGAAAATATAAAAAATAATAATACCTAGAGATAATTTATTATTTTTAAATTCAACTTTTTTTCTGTATACACATAATCAAGCTATTAATAATACAATAACAGGAAAATATGGAAAGCTAAGCATTTTTGATAAGGAAAATGTTTTGAAAAATATTGCAAAATGTAATAAAAATATTAATATGGGATTTCTAATTTTATTCTTGCTTTAGATTAGTTTATCATAATACCCTGCTACATTAAACAGCTGAGACAATGTAAAAAGAGAACTGGAAATCAATTTATCTTTCTATATTCTTTAATTTTAGGAAAACAGAAGCTTTCTAGCACTCGAAAATTTTAATATCATGACAATCAAATAGCAGTTTACATGATCTTCTTAAAATTTTTAAAAAGCTCTTTTTGAACTCCAACTCCTAATAAGCAAATGAGCAGATGGCACAAAGCAAAACTTCAGGTATGTCTTATCTTCATGTTTCATACATATTTTGTTTAATTTATATTCGAATTCAGTCTGGTGGTATTATGTTCAGTTTTAAGCAATTTTTTTCTATTAGCCCAGAGAAATATGGCCATTTTGATATTGTTATGGAAAAAAATGTAATTAGTATCTTAATTATAGGAAATTGCAAGATAGAAATATAGAAATATTTGGCTTTTTACTTAGAAAAAAATATAAACAAATAATACACATGTGATGCTGAATTGCTTTAAAAAGTTATGTACAAAATTTAAGGCTGTAGTCGATACTGATTTATCCTTAGCATAAAAAGGTGGTTTATCAGTCTGCTGTGTACTTCCTTAGAGATATTTATCATAGATTTATCAGCAAGTTAAAAGACAGATAGGGTGTAATAAATAGAAAATAGAATACTAAGGAGCCTAATTTTCACCCCCACAACCTTTGTATACTAGAAAGTAACTATTCTAAAATTTGTACTTTGCAACCATCTCTCCATCAGTTGATCTTCTACTCAGGATTTAGCATGTCAGTTCATTTTTATTCTTTCTCTGCAAAGCTATTTGCTCCTAATTCTTCAATATTAAATAGGTTCTTAAAGTTCTAAAAGAAGTAACATTGAAAAAGTGTTTTCTGTATACAACATGGCAGGTAAGGTACTCTAGGAGACATTTACAAGTTGTTTTTTTTATGGAGGATGCCTTTTTCACTTCACTATACTCTTGTAAAAATGTAGATGGGGAAGGTATTATTATTTCTTTTACAGAATTAAGAAAACATTTAAATGATGGCTTTTGCATCATCAAAGTTGTGGAAGGTACACTGCAGGCTAGAACTCAGAAGCCCTGCTGCCCAGATCAAGTTACCACATTGTTTATGTAAAGATACTGTATGAGGACTGAGAAACAAACTTAAGATGTTCGTATATTTATTTTGAATTTTGGTAGCAATTTACTTCTGTTGTCAAATAGTAAAAATTTCCTTATTAAAAATATGCTAACTCTTATAATAGTAAAATTGTCTCCTTGACACCACTTTTTGAATTTGTCATTTTGTGACAGTACAGTGTGCTTATTAAGAGCTTAGACTCTAGAGAGTCTAAGACGTCTAGTCTCTGCCCCTTATTAATTGTATAAGCTTGGGTGAATTATTTTACCCCTCTGTATCTTAATTGCCTCTTCTGTAAAATGAGAATAATTAATAGTATCTTCAGGCTTGGATCTTGCAACAATCAAATGAGTTAATACACATAACATATTTAACCCATTCAATCTGGTTTATATATGTAGACCACATATAATGAAGTCCATTCAATAAACATTTCTTGAGTGCCTAAAGTGACTTCAGGTATTGGGATGAGGTCTGGAAATACAGGTATAAAATACGCAGTGACTGCTTTCGTGGAATTTAGAGACCAGTTGAAAACTCCAGCTAATAACTGGAGTTGGTGAAAATGTTATGGGAGAGGTATACAAAAGGTCCTATGGAAACAGAATGTGAGATGTAGAATAAAGAAGGGAAAGATTACTTAAGGGTAGAGCCTGGCAGGGAAACCACATAGAGCCTCTTGTGCCATGTTTCATTCATTTGCTCACACAGTCCTTTATTCATCTATTCCTCCATCTGTTCAGTATTTAATGAGTTCTCATTATGTTTCAGATCAGGATATTAAATTGTGATTTTTAAAAGAAAGCAATTTCTCTCTCATTTTGGAGTCTGGAGTCTAGACTGACATTAAACAAATAAACACACCCATTTAAAAAATTCCACTTTGCCTGAAATTAATATATTTGTTTTTGTGTATGTATATTTAACCTTACCCTTACATGACATTTTCTTTGAAATCATTTTTTAAAAACGGCATATAGCTGATTTTTATTCACAATCTGCAAATATTTGTATTTTAATAAGGGCATTAATCCATTTACTTTTGCTATCACAGCTGATAGGCTCATATTTGCTGTTTCTTTCCTTCTTTCTGTTTTTTGTGTATTTGTTTATGCATTTGTTTTCTTGTTTTGATGTGTAGAATTTATTTTCACTTCTGCTTTCTCTAATGATTTGGAGAGAATATTTAGAGTGATTTCTTTTTCAGATTCTCCTGGTAGTTCTATTTTAGTTGTTTATTTTTTAATATGTGAAACTATACTTCTTTATTAATGTTAATGAGGCGGTTATGTTGATTCTCAATGTATGAAAAATGGAGGAATTTGTGTTCTTTACTCCTCCTATTCCCTCACTTGTTTCACAGGTTTTGTTGAAATATCATTTTCTAAAATGAACTGTCATATTTTTATCTTTGAGCCACAAATTTTCATAGTTACATTTTGTGGTATACCATATTTATGACAAACATCGAGAGAAACCTCCACATTTCACTGTTTTCAAGATACTTTACCAGCACTATTCATGAAACCACATTTTCCCTATTATTATTATTTAATTTCTAGGCAGCCATTGCTCATTTTTGGATTATATTTTTAAGGGTGACCTGAAGGTATTGTAACCAAAAACAAATTCTGTTGCTTCAGACACAAATTAAATATTAACTAGTCATAAAATTTTCCACAGACTAGAGGTTAAAGAAAACCCCCAAATCCAAGCTGCAAATGTAAATGGTGAAGTATGCCAAATGTAAGATAATAGGTAAAGTCTATGGCAAAATGCAGAAGTGCAGACCCATTCTGAAGGCGTTCACACTCAACTATGTAATTTTAATGTGGGAAGGAAAAAAGAAATGACCCTAGGCCAAATTTGAGTCATGCAAACCTAGTGTTTCTGGAGACATTGCTTGAATGATTTTTATAATTTAGTGGTGAAGTGAAGTTTGAAACAAGCATGATTTCTGACACACATAATCTGATTTTCTCTATGTGATTTTTTCTTTATCCTGAAATAACTAGAAAAAAAAATCTTAGAATATGTGTAAGTGTTGATGTCTTTGAATTAAGATGAAGTATAATTGATAATCCCTTTCAATTTTCAAACTTATGTTTCAAACGAAATTATTTTATTTTTGCATGTTATTTCTCTGTGATGTATTCTGGTCTTTAAGAATAAATATCAATACCTCATTTAATTTTCTCTCATATATCTTTATTTCCCTGCATTCTGGGAGAGTCTTCTCAAGTGTGTAATTTACATTATAGATTTAGTTTTCTACATGAAGACTCTTGTGTTTTTGCTCCAAATCTTATTTTAATTTTTCTATCGTGCTTACATTGAGTAAAATTTCTTTCCTAATAGCCTATGGCTTTCATTTGATATGCATTTACTACCCTTCTTAAAGATATGTGTGTGTGTCGGAGGGGGTAGTCTCATTTTAATTACTGTTGAATGAAAAGAAGTCTTTCATGCCTGGCATTTGAAAAGGAATTTATTGGGAAAGACAGATTCTGACTGTCCCGTTCTTGACCCTCCTGGGTGCTGTTAGAGCTCTTGTCTTGCATCCTAAAATAGAAAGGCAGTTGATGTATAAATATAAACATCCACGCCATCTTTTTTGGACCTTGCTTTTGCATGTATATTTATGGGTCTCTTGAATTAGAAAATATCTCACTCACCCACTGTCTAGATGGATAAAGTAGAATTTACTCTTGGCTAACTTAAAGCAGTATTTCTTCCTGTGACATCATTGATACTGAAAAGTGCCCTCATGGTTTTTCATGGGTCCATTCCTTCCTATGGCCAATTCCTCATTCCAACATGCAGCATACCGTTACTTCTGCAGCCCAATCCATACTGTCTTTCTGGGAATTGGTGCCCCCGAATGGATGAAAATATTGTTTCCTGTCCTTCTGTAACTAGGGTGACCAGCGCTCATCATGATTTGCCCAGCAGTTTACTGGTGTCAGCACTGGAAATCCCAAGTCCTGGGGACCTCCGTAGTTCAGGCAAACCAAACAGTTAATCACATTATTTGCAACTATGCAATTTAAACTTCCCTGAGATTCTGTTACTTCCAGCGGACCCTGTTCTTTTTATCTTTATTGTACAGTATTCATGTTTTAGTATCAACGTTAGCCAAGTTAATTTTATTTTCTATTGTATATACTTTAAAAGCAGTAAACGTTGCTTTAAAGATATAAGTAAGATTAAATTGTAACATTGAATACACTTGTTCAAATTATGGGTACCACTCCAACCCAAGTGACTCCGATACTTGCCTAGCCTGCCCTCAAATGATGTAGACGGAGAAGTACAAATGGAAGGAATGTAAAGATGAAATTTGATCTCCTCAGTTAACTGTTCTCTAAAAGTCTACGAAGTCTGACGGTCTGTAGGCCTTGTCATTAATGAAACCCTGGTGCCTTTGACATTGGGACATGTCATGATAGGAGAAGTGAGTAAATTCTCCTTTGTCTGTTTCTAGTCTGATCATCTTTCCTGAGGGCTCCAACTGCCTTCAGCATTTGAAAATTTGTCTTGAGTTTTAGCAAATCAGTACTGTGGGAATTCTGAAGTTTGTGTATGTGGAGGGCATGGGGGTGTTAAACGGAGTGAAAAAGTGGAGGGTAAGTCAATTTTGTATCACAAAATGATGCATGCTTAAACTGAAAATCTTAATTATTTTAAAAACTTGATTCAACAAATATTTGCTGAATACCTTCTATGTGTAAGGTACAGTACCAGAACATGTAGGACATAAAAATTTAGATACAGACTCTGACTGCACAGAACTTTCTTACAGACCTATGCTGCAAAGTCTGGGGTGTCATGTACAATTGATTTGAAAGAGCTGAAAAAGGAGAGATGGTTTTTGATTGGTGGGGATCATGGAAGAATTATTTGAGATAATATTAGAAGATGTATTGAATTTTAATTGACAGATTTGGGGGAAACATCTGTAAACCCTTAGAACAAATATGTAGGGTTGGGCAAGTACAGGGTGCATTTGGAAATTCAAAAGAAGCTGGGTTTAACTGGTGCTTCAGATCCTTGATGAAGTTTTGTGTAAGCTATTCTGGAAAGTTCTGTCATGACCAGGTGGGTAGAGGGCTTTGAAATTGAGACTAAATAGTCTCACTTTTTTAAAATCACCTGAACTTTTTAACAGAGAAACTTTGCCCTTTTTATCTTTCTATTCATAGAACGCTGCCTAAGAGTAAACACTCAATAAAATACTTGTGCAAAAATAAATTAATAATAATATAAATGTAGCTGCACATCTGAAATGACTATGAATGTGCTTATATGCACTTATGTGGAGTTTTCCCTAGAAATTTCATTTAAGTTTTTAAAAACTAATTTTATGGAAGTGGATGAACGAATGAGATATTGCATATAATTTCACTGGAAACTGAATTAGAAGATTTTTTTCCTTTTTATAACCAGGAGCATAAATAAAGATACCACTTAGCAAAATTATTATGATTATGTGTAAGGTTTCATTTAAAAAGATTTTGAAAGGCATAGACCGAATATCATGAAATACTGAGGGTTACGGTAAAACAAGCAATTTGTCACAATTATAGGTCCACCAAAGGCCAGGGCTGCAAGGGGTATGTCTGATTACTGGCAAAGGGTGTAATTATCTCTGAGTTGGGGAAGGGTTACATGTGTTGACTTGTTTGCCAACATCTGTCAGCTGTTTCTGTCTATCATGTTTTCTGTTCTAGTTTTTAGCTTAATACAAAGTCCTGAAATATTCCTGTTAAGAGTTGAGTTATGTGCAAAAATATATTCAGGTTTGTCTCTTAACATATGTTCTTACACAAAGAATAACATTTCTCCTTTCTGAACAGGATTTTTTATTTTCTAGCAGACACCTGTATTTTGCTACCTAACAGTTTTCATTAAGTCAAGGTGTGTTCTCATATCAAATAGCAGGTAGAGGGCTTCCTATGTAATCACTGGGAGTGACTTACATTAAAAGACATTCTCTCATATGAAACCATTTCTGAAGGTCTTATTTTCTGTCTTGAGGACTTTTAAAGTAATCTTGGCTCTCCTTGATATCCTCATCTTGTCTACATTGTAAAAATAATAGGGTCTTCATGCAGCTGTTGTAGAGAAAGTGTACTGGACTTGGGTAACAGAAATTTGTCTGAATCAGAGAAATACTATTTATTGACTACATAATATTCAACAAATAACTTAACTTCTTTGTGTCTCTATGCACTTTTCTTATTCTTAGGGCCTTAAGTGAATTAACTTATTTAATTCTCAGACAAGTCTAGGAAGTGGTACCACAATAATCATCATCACTCTCTAAGTTAGGAAACTGAAGTACAAAGAGGTGAAATAATTTATCTAGACTGATAGCATGCAAGCTTAGGAAATGAATGAGGCTTCTACCAAAGCCTCACCCATGTTCTTCCGTGTCCCACTAATACTACTTACTTTAGAGTATTCTTCTGAGGATTAAATGAGATAATGTCTGACCATAGCAGGTATTTATCAAATGCTTTTTGACTCTGAATATAAATTTTGAGAATTAGATATTTTTTTTAAGTTAATTTTTTGGCAAAAAACTACTCTTGATTAAAAAAAAAGAAAAAGAAAACTTGCTGGGAAAAAGATTGTGTGAATAATCTAACCAGTAAAAGTAATTGGAAAATGTTCAGGTCATTGGTAGATCCCCACTTTCAGCCTGAATTGTTTTATGGAGCATTAGGTCACAGATTATTGAATCTTAGAATTATAGAAGAAAATTTATGCAGGATTTCGTTGTTTTTGCCTACTTAAATTCCAATTACCACAGGCTATGCCTGGAGTTGAAGGGTCATACTTAGAGCAATGACACTTTGAAGAAATGAAGACCCACTTAATTATTTAATGGGACTGCAAAATGCCAAGTACAGCCATAAAATGCTAAAAGTTCATAGCAGGCAAACCTTTTGGTGTTATAAATTTTCATCAACATCATCATGGTGATATTAACATATGCCTTCTAATACCAGGTCAGAAATTACATCATGCTTGGTCTGTGGTCAATTGCTGGCAGGCTAGGAGTGACTCCAGGGCATTAGACAATAGACACTTGTCATACTCAGAGCATCTTTTCTCTGTGTGATTCCATAAGCTGTCTTAACTGGATAGGTACACTTCCTGAATTTGCATTGGCTTCATTTTCCCAGTAAAGATTTAAAACAGGCAAGAATGTTTGCTAAGGACTGGGTTTGTGGGTATTTGAAGCTTATTTATTATTTGGGGACCAAATTATTTTGGGAAAAAAATGAAATGAATCTTAATTTCTAGATGAGAATATTAGGATAAAACGGCCTGTAAGCAAGTTGGATAATAACAGAAAAAGCAGATGTAGAGGACAAATGGAAATAAAAACAAGTTTTGGAACATTGAACTTAGAGTCCTTGTTGGGTATCTACTTGAAAATTCTTGAAGGTAAGTAGAGATACGAACACACAGTCCGGGAACTTAGAGGAGAAATAGTTACTATAGACATCGTCAGCTCGTTTGGTTCCTGAAGTGTGGGAGCTGATGTAGCGACACTCCTATGGCCCTCCCCCACTATCTATTTTTTTCATCAGTGATTTGGATGAACACATAGAAAGTGGGTGGGTTTTTTAGGAATTCAAATATAAAAATGAGTGGTATAAGTAATATACTAGATGGCAAAATTGGAATTCAGTAAATTTTGTTTAACCGGAATGAGTACATGAAAACCACAAAGTGAAAATTTAAAAGAATAAATATTAAATTCTACACTTAGGTTGAAACATTAAATACAGCCTTACAGAGAGGCTACCAAAGCCATGCTTTAAAGCGCTTAGTTTGAAGGTGGACTAGGTATTTTGTTGTTTAATTATTTTTGCTCGCAAGTTGCTAGTTCCTTCTGTAACCCTTCTCCTGCCTCCCAAAATAAGTAAGTTGCAATATTGGATGATATCAATGAGAATCAACAAAAGACATTGCCTGTATAATTTGTGCCTGGGACTTGGTTTATGGTTTCTACTTCTTATTCTTTTTAAGATCTGTAACACATTTACAGAAATGATGGTAGTTTGAACACTTGGAGGGTGATCTGTAAATTATTTACTGTAAAGATAATGTAAAGAATGTTTAAGGAATTTTTACCAAGGTGATATTGGGTGCATATAATTAAAGGATTGTTACCGTTTCCCTTTCTCTACAAATTTCACTTTTTACATTTCTCCACAAACTCATTCCCATAATCATCTTTCAAGGCTCGATTCTAGAGATACCTCCTCTGTGAGGACTTCCTTGATGTTCCCAGAAATGAGCCACTCCCTCTTTTGTGTTCCCTTTGTATTTCTGCCCTCTTCTTATTGTTTCAGCACTTACCACATTAAAGGACATTAATTTATTGACATGTGTGCCTGCCTCCTCTAGACTGCAAGGGATATGAGAACACGGACCTCGTCTTACTAATGTGTTGTCTGTAGCCCAAGTGTAGTATGTTCAATTTCTGACAATATGCTTTTGTACTGAATTGAACTAGGGGTATAATAGAAATGTTCTATCATGCTCTGGAGGAAAGAAATAGGGCCAGAGGGCAGAAGTGACAAGGACACAGATTATTTAAGCTCATTACTAATAATTAGAGCTGTCTGAAAATGAAATGACCTGCCTTTACAATGTAGGTCAAGCACAAGGTGAATGATAATGCAGATGAAATGTTGCATATCCTGACCTCTAAATTCTCCTCCAACTTGTGTATTCTATGCCTTACATTTTTCTCTTGTGTCATTAACTACCCTCTTAGGTAGTCTTCAAAAGCACTTTCATATATATTATCTCATTTATTTGAACAAATTTCCTATGATGTATGTAGGGACAGGTATTATCATTCTAATTGTTCAGTAAAATGAGGCATAAAGAAGTTAAGCGACTTGAACAGGGATACTCAGTCAGCATTAAATTTGAGACCAGAATATAATCTTCCTCATGGTAGTTTAGTATTTTTTGATAGAATATCTGAAATTATCAGATTTAGATATTTGGAGGACATAGTTTTTTAGATATTCATTAAGCAATATGTTTTTCCTGATTATGCTTGTATACATGCTTAATTTTTTTTTAATGATCAAAGTTTGTCTTTTTATGCCACCTTTAATTTTCATATTTATTGGTGGTTCTGAACAACCAAGAAAACAACAGAAAAGTATATAATATAAAACTTAATGCTTAAGAGGGAGCAGTGATAAAATGCCATGTGTTTCAACAGTCTGTGTGTGTGATGGAAGCCCATTTGAGTATACACATTGCATTTCATGTGGATCCCTAAGAATGAAGTCCAGGCTGTTGCAGGTCAATCATCAGATTTGGCAGGGATATATTAATATATCTGGGTTCGGTGCATTCTGTTAGAGGTACAGAGGAGTGGTTTGGGATTGCATTAGACATTTATTATGCATTTTATTTTATTATGTTCTGTCTGGGTATGGTCTGGCAGCTACATAAGAAGGATTGCATTTACAAATTAGATATTTCCTAAAGAAAGGTTAAGTCCAGATGAGAAAAGTTAACTGATCATTTCTGATACCTTTTTCTGTAAAAGAAACCGCCCCAGAACTTAGTGGTTTAACACAATGGCAATTATTTTTTTCTTATAATGCTATGCATTGACTAGTCCTGTACTGGTCTCAGGTGTGATCACTCACGCAGCTACAATCAGCTGGAGGTTGGGCTGAGGTGTCAGCTGGAACTCCTTAGTTCTCCTCCATGTGGCCTGCTCAGATGGCTACCTTGGTTACTTCACGGCATGGTGGCCTATGAGTTCTAAGAGACAGAAAGTGGAAATTGCCAGTCCTATTAGGCCTGGACTCTGAAGTATAGGAATGTCACTTCAGCCACATTCTGTTGATCACAGCAAGTAAAATCACAAGCCTAGCTCAGATTAAAGAGGAGGAGAAATTAACTGCTTTTCGTGATGGGGGGAGCAATATGCATGAAAGGGGTAAGGGGAATCTTTGTTGTCACTGTTGGTGACCATAGGTGCATGTCTGTTACCACGGCCAACCAGGAAAATGGTAACATGCAGGGAGGAAGATGTGAGTCCTGGATTTGCATTGCTGATTTTCCAAGGTCATGGAAATAATTACCTAAAAATTACATGAATGGTGCTTCTATATATGTTGATAAAAAGCCCCTAACAATCCTCATTTCCTAGAGTAAACCAATTTGCAAATAATTATGTTGTCACAATTATGCTTTTACCATCTATGTAGTTATTTTTGTAGTTTTGGAGTGTGATAAACATTTTCTGAAATGTAGAAGATGACAATTTTGTGATCTTGAATCTCTGTCATCCGTATATTGATTAGGTAACTGTGCTGCCTTAAGATACTTAGTTATGTTTAAGTATGATCAGTTTCACTAATTTTTGTGTAACTACAATAAGTTATTTCCAAAGATTCATTTATTATTATTATTATTATTATTATTATAATGTATTACTTGGTTTTTGATTGATCAAGTTTTATTCAGATATAATTGGATTAATTTTTAATTAATTTTCTAAGAAAATCCTTTAGTAAACATCTGATTTAGTTATTTTTTCTCAGCAAAATCATGAATCACATTTTTTTAACCACTTATTGATCAATACATGATAAAGGTTCAGTTTCTTTCCTATATAATACTATTTTGAAATCTGAATGTAGGGCTGTAAACTATTCAAAATATCTGGGCTTGTTTTTATTAATTCTGCCTGTATTTATTCATTTTTCTAGTTAATTGATGTTTGCAAATTTCATTTATGGCATCTATTCTATTGCTTTATCTGTGATATGGCATTAAAATAACCATATTGGTGTTTTAAAGCTGCATGCGTGTGTATATATATATATATATATATATATATATATATATATTTTTTTTTTTTTTTTTTTTGCTGTTTTAAAGTTCCATTGTATCAATCCAGGTTTTTGTAATTTTAAAAAATAAAATGCACCATATATGTAATATTTATAAACCAATTGCCTAGCAATAAAATTCACTTAATAAAGATACTGGACGGAGGAAATTTTGTCTTATCATTTATTAAACTAAAGGTGTGTGTATATATACATATTATACACACACACACATGCACACACACATACAAAAAAAATCCTCTACTACATCGCTACAATACTTAGAATATTTTCATGGCCACCTTTTCTCTGTTGAGAGAAATTTACATGACACCAGTGAATGTAGGAGTTACAGTTCCAGAACAGAAGTTTTTGATAATGTTTTCTGTTTGTAGATGTTATTAATTTCAGTGTTTAAAGCCTAGTCCTCTGATTTAACATTTCATTCTGGCAGCTGTGTTCTTTCACTGGTGGAAAAATACAGTGTACTTTTTCTTATTGTGGCTTTTATATGCATAAGAATGTTTGCTCTGATTCACGCTGGAGACTCTAAATCACATTTCAAATTTATTTATGAGCAAAAACTATTTACAAATCTAAACTGAAAACAGTCTTTCAATGTGTTTATCAAAATGTTTATAGTTTCTTTTTCTGGAGACCTCAAATGTAAATAATTGAATAAAATTCTAATCCATTTCTTGAGCATTTCTGTGAATGAAAGTGAATAAAACTGTATAATTTATTGTTTTTATAATTATTTTTATAATGAATGATAATACATTTAAGTATAATTTAATAAATTATCCTATCCTGCTCTGTAAAGTAACTACCATGAGTTATTTTTATAGATTTCTTAAATTTGTAAAGAGAAAGAAAAAATGTTTCCAAGTTCTTAGGTGAATTATATAGATTTTCTGCAATAATATTTGTTCAACCTATTGGTGATCTATTAGTGGGTCATGAAATCAATTTTGTAGGTTAAAACATGTAATAGAATTGAGTCAAATAGATTAGAATTGAGAATAATAGAGTACATAGGTATGTATCAAAGGGTAGATGTTTCATGAAAGTTTTTTAGTTTTATACATTTATGTGTAGTCAGTTACTGTAACATATGCCTCTCTAGCTGAGGGTCGTGGTCAAATCAGTTCAAAAGGTACTTGTTGAGAAGCAACTCTAGTTTTTTAATAACAAGATTAAAGCTCATGATTGAACTAAGTCTAGTGTCTCTAACTATATTTCAATGAACCAAAAGATGAGCAATTAATAATGAAAAAAAGTGTGAAATGTGGGTCACAAAAGTTTTAAGTAAGTATTGATCTCCTGTATTATATGCTTATCTTTACTGTTAAAATGTCTGGGACTCATCTATTGATTTATCACTAATTTCCCAGTTTATTCATAATCACAGGA
>RJWJ010026974.1:0-22586 GCA_004363605.1 Indri indri
TCAACCCCCACCCCACACACACATACTCCCACATGCCACAAAAAACTTTTAAAAAATTTTTTGCTTTTAGCCACATCAATCAAGACATATAAATTTTTTTTTTTTTTTTTTTTTTTTTGAGACAGAGTCTCACTCTTTTGCCCGGGCTAGAGTGAGTGCTGTGGTGTCAGCCTAGCTCACAGCAACCTCAAACTCCTGGGATCAAGCAATCCTTCTGCCTCAGCCTCCCGAGTAGCTGGGACTACAGGCATGCGCCACCATGCCCGGCTAATTTGTTTCTATATATTTTTAGTTGTCCGATTAATTTCTTTCTATTTTTAGTAGAGACGGGGTCTTGCTCTTGCTCAGGCTGGTTTCGAACTCCCAAGCTCAAACGATCCGCCCGCCTCGGCCTCCCAGAGTGCTAGGATTACAGGCGTGAGCCACCGTGCCTGGCCGAGACACATAAAACTTTGAACATCAAATAAAACGTCTATGTTTTTCTTCTGTTAATCTTTTTTTTTCCAGGTTATTTTGCAGGCACAGCTATTGAACCTAAGAAGGTAGAGGAAAATTTTCCCTCCCCTACAACATTCTAAACCAAGCTTAAATAATTAATATAGACAAAAAAGGAGGAATAAAACAGTGTTTCACACACCCCTCTTCTCTACAGGGAACAGGATGGATGTTATCAGGAAAGAAGAAGAGAAGCATCTTGACACTCTACTTTTACCCTTAACTTGGGAGTGTTTTTCCTGGGGCAGGGGTGGACTCCTCTTAGCTTCCCCTTAAGAGTTCTTCATATGGCCCAGGTGCTGAGCATAAAACAGTAGAGGAGAAGTTTTTTCTCCCCAATATATGCTTCCCTTTTTTTTATTTAAATTTTTAAAAAAATTTTTGTAGAGACAGAATCTTGCTATGTTGCCCAGGCTGGTCTTGAACTCATGGCCTCAAGAGATCCTCCCACATTGGCTTCCCAAAGTGCTAGGATTACAGGTGTGAGCCACCAGGCCCTGCCCCCCAATATACACCTCATATAATAATAAACTCAGGCTTCCCCTGTATACCATGTTTGCAATGTAGATGCTTTTTGCTCTGCAAGTGATTGGGGTGGGGGTGGGGAATTCCTAGTGTGGATTAGTAAATTAATCTACAATTTAATCAGTAAATCATTCACAAAATGAAAATGTCTCTGCTTTGAATTAGTTGTTGATAGCAATTTTCTGTTCCCTAAATATTTATTGAAATAAGAACATGTCTTTATTAAAGAAAACTTTAAGAATAAAGAGGAATAATCTAACATAGGACAGGTTTTGTTTCTGTCCATTTTATTCTGGGATGTGCTCACCCACATCCATGTTTGGCATAGAGATAGTCATAGCATACATACCACCTTAATCTGCTTTTTTGATCATAAAGGTTTCTCTAGATTTCTACATAGTTTCATTATGATTTTTTTCCTTTCATTATTCATCATTCTTTAAGAGAGCTGGCACCTCCTGAGACTCCTGTGATGAAAAGTGCCATGATTAAGCTCCTTAGGGTGGAATCATACATTTTCATCTTGTTATCCCTTCTGTGATAAAAGCAGTGCTGGGAATATGACACTTAATACATGCTAAGTGTTAAGGGAGTGTTTGCAGAAGATAAATTCTTGGAATAAAGGACCCCAAAAGGCTAAAAGATCTAATCAGTTCCTGCATACAATGTATGATGTTTCCTGGAAATGCAACTAAAAATACAATATGCTATTAATCACACCTTTCTCCATGTTCAACCCTTCAAAGCGATGTGGTTATACCTTTGATTGCCATGCACACAACGTTCTTGACTACTCTTACGGAGGAAATAAATATTTAGCAGTAAGAAAAAATCTGCTTGTAGCTTTTTTTGTTAATCCACATGGGGAACTAAATTTTAGAGATGGCAATAACTTTTCTGATAAGCTGGTTTTACTATTAACGACAAGCTTTTATGAAATTCAGACTTCTAACACTTTTTGTTAAGCAAGTTTACCCTACAAATCACTGTGGGATGGCTATTAGGTTATTAGGCATGAAATGTCCAATTTCCTGAAGTACTAAGTTTGACAGTTGACATCTGTGACATTTCATTTTGACACTCTTTTATGTTTATTGTGAAGGTACATCCTCAGTCTTTCAAACGCATGTTTTGGCTTGTGATTATCTTTCAAATTTTTTTTTAGAGCAATTTTTGTGAAACCATGGGTAAGTCGAAAATTTGTGTTATTTTCGAATATGAGTTCTGTTGTGGAACCAATGCAGCACAGACAGCATCAAATATCAACGAAGTGTTTGAGAAGGATGTGGCTAATGAATATATAGTATGTGGATGGTTTGAGAAGTTCCGTTCTGGTGATTTTAATCTTGAAAATGAGCCACGTGGGCGATCTGAGACCAAGGTGGATAATGAGCTGAAAGCTGTAGTGGAAGCGAATCCATCTCAACCTACGCATGAATTAACAGCAAGGTTTGATGTTACTATTCCAACACTATTGGACCATTTGAAACAAATCAGCAAGATAAAGAAGCTGGATAGATGGGTTCCAGGTGAATTAAATGAGCATCAGAAGAGAAATTGCCTGGAAGCTTGCCTTTCTTTGCTGTCAGGACATAAAGGCGAAACATTTCTACACCATATTTGTTATGTGTGATGAAAAATGGATTCTTTTTGACAATCACAAGCATTTGGTTCAATGGTTGGGTAAAGATCAAGTGCCGAAACACAGTCCAAAACCAAATATTCATACAAAAAAGCTAATGCTATCTGTTTGGTGGTCCAACACTGGTATTATCTGCTACAGCTTCATGAAACCTAGTCAATGGATTACAACATGTCTACTGCAACCAGTTGGATGAAATGATGAGAATGATTGCGATTAAGCAGCTAAGATTGGTCAATAGAGACAGGACAATCCTCTTGCAAGGCAGCGTTCGAACACATGTCTCACAAACAAAGCTGCTCAAACTACAGAAACTGGACTTGGAGATTCTCTGTCATCCACTGTATTCACCAGACCTTACACCAACTGACTACCACTTCTTCCAGGCGTTGGACCACTTCTTGCAAGGAAAAATACTCAATTCTCAACAAGCTGTAGAAAACGTCTTTCGTGATTTCATCACCACTCACTCTCCAGGCTTCCTCACTGCTGGTATAAACAAGTTACTGTTAAGATGGCAAAACTGTGCCGATAGTTTAGGCGCATACTTTAATTGTATTGCTTCTCATTTGAGATATAATAAACTACACTTTTGATTCGAAATCAGACATTTCATATTTAATGACCTAATAGTTGGAAACTGTAGAAAAACCAGAAAGATTTCCCCTAGGCTTACCCACAACTCTTCTTAATGTTATTAAATGAGAATTTTTAATGCAGTGCCACGAGAAAAGCACCCTGGGCTGTGCTTCAGGAGACCTGAGTTCTGGCTCCTGCTATACCACCAAATCACTGTGTGATTTTTGGTGAGTCTCTTCACCTCTCTGGACTTAAACATTCCCACTTGGAAGGAGAGAGAGATAGAGAGAAAGAGAGAGAGAGTACACAGCTAGATGACAATCTACGACAAGTATCTGTGATAGTAGTAATTTACACATTTACACTTCGGATTTATTTAAATAGAGCCTTTTCTTTCTCTTCATTTTAGAGGAAAGGAGGTAGGATGTACTGCTCATCTATTTTTCTTTCTGAAGTGAAGGATGGGCTTCTGAACCCTTGGAGGGACCCAGTGGAGTTGAATTTAGGTGGGATGCTCCCAGTAGATCTGATCCAGCATTCCAGAACCCACTGAATGAATATCTGTGTAGCAAAAGATGGACTTGGAGAGGCCATGGGTTCTGGAGGCCTCCAGACTCTGGTTTTGCGGTTTGCTTTCTGCTGCCTTCCCACAGAGTGCCCGGATTTCTGATGTGGGCCCAAAGGTGAGGAACCAAGGCTTTTCTTTTTTAATGATGTCACAGTCTGCCTGTCTTCAGAGCCAGGCTGTGGTAGGTTAAATAATGGCCACCCAAAGATATCGAGTCCTAATCCTTGGAACTTTAAATATTACTTTATTTGGGAGAAAAGCCTTTGCAGATGTGATTAAGTCGAAGATCTTGAGATGGGGAGATTATCGTGAATTATCCAGTGGCCCTGAATGCAATCGCAAGTGTCCTTATAAATTAGAGGCAGAGGGAGGTTTGACACAGAGAGAGGAGAAGGAGGTATGAAGACGGAGGCAGAGCTTGACTGAGGCGGCCACAAGCCCAGGACTGCCGGGGCAGCCACCGAGAGCTGGAGAAGGCAAAGAGGGGTTCTCCCTTAGAGCGTCCAGAGGAGGGGCAGCCCTGCGGGGTTACAGGCATCTGGGCTCCAGAACTGTGAGAGAATAAATTTCTGATGTTTTAAACTGCTGGTTTGTGATGATTTCTTATAGCGGCTGCAGGAAATAAATCCACAGGGCAAGGGCGGCTGGGTGCCCAGTCTGCAGGGGCCATGCCAGTCCTCTGATCTGGCCCAGGAACCATAGGAGGAGGGTCATCCTTCAGTCCTGGCTGTGCGAGCCTTGTCCCCAACTCCTTGCCTGACTCTCACATCTTCATCTTGCCTCGGTCTCCACTCAACCATTTATTAGAAAGTTGCTGTGCACCAGCCCTTGTGCCAAGTATGGAGAACGGCAGATAAAAAAATCTCAGGAACTCACAACAAATGGGTTTTAAAGCGGCCCAACCTGGAAATTGGGCTTGGGGAAATTCCACCTTGGTCCTTCAGGCCTTGCTTAGCTGGGCTGGGGAGGGGACGATGACTTCCCCCACCCTCACGCCACCGCCGATGAGGCAGGTTCATAGTTTTCACCATGACGACGTGGATCAGCAACACCTGAGAGCCCTTAGCTCAGGGCTCTTTGCTTATCACAAAGAAAACTCTCACAGAGGAGCTGGAGTTTTCCCCAAAGTGCGTCAGAAGGTGAATGATACTGCTGAGGGGAGTTACCCAGGTGTTAATTCAAGCACCAGCAGATATTTCTAAGAAATGAAATTACTAGTCAAAAGGGATTGGTTTCAGGGGTCACAAAGCAAGAACTGAGAGGAATTTAGAGCCATTCTGCAATTGCATCTAAAGTGGAACAAGAAAATGGGTGTCATCTGTACTTGGGAACATTCTGTCTTCCTCACTCGCATTTCCATAAAGAATTTCCACACACCCCCAGAAGGTGGGCAGGAATAGAAGGAACGATTCCAATTCCTCTTTACCCCCCGCTTGCTGCTCCTCATTGGAGGAGGATAAGATTCTACAATAGGCAGGTTGGGGAGAGTTTATCATGTCATCCACTAGACCACGTTAGCCAGAGGGATGGGTCTTACCTCTCTGTGTCCTTCTTGGGATAGCTGGAATCGCACAGTAAAAGTGTTCATGCCTGCAGACCTCTGTGGTAAGTTGCCCAAGTGGGTCTGTTTCTGCCAGGCCTAGTTAGGTCCTTGCGCTCGATATCCAGGCAAGATACCATCCTCCACACAGGTGGCCATCCCTTACCCCACTGGCCTGGTCTCAGACAGCAGAAATAAAGGGTGTGCTCATCAGTTCACGGTTCTGCCCCCAAAATGCCCACTGCTCCTACTGTAGGGAAAAAAAGCACAAAAGATTAAGTTAGAGAAGGCAACAGCTCCAGCCAAAATACAGATAAAATGTGCTATTTTTGCTTTTTTCCATCTAACATTGGATCCTTCCAATGACTGAACATTTGTGCAGGCACAATGGTAGAATTAAGCCATCTACTTTTTGTTTTTTCGGTTTTTTATTTATTTATTTATTTTTGGTTTTTAAGTGCTTTCTAAATTGTTTCTATGATGCTATCGTGTTATAGCTCTGCTAACAACATTTCTTTCTCTCCTGCATTTTGGATTATTACCTTAGGTTAGATCTCTGAAAGTCAGCCCCACGGTCCTCTGTGACACTTTATATGTTCTTCTCAGACTGCCAAAGTTCACCTGTAGCTGAGTTCCTGTGTCCTGTGCACAGACGCTGTGCTGCAGAGTGGAAGCGGCACACAAAGGCTAAGTGTCTGGGCGGTTTTCCTGCTGTCTCCTGTTTTCAGCATGTTCTTTGACTTTCATGGGTTCTATCTTAACACATCCTTTTTGGGCAAATTTTCATTATTATGTCCCAAGGAATGGTGACAATTCCTGCTTGCCTTTACTCCAGATTTAGTGTGAAAAGGCAGGTGGGGTAATTCTAACGCGAGGATGAAAAGTCTCTCCTGCGCTCCACCCTTCATGCTGATAGCCTGTTTTTCCTCACAAGCACTCTATAAGGAAGCTATAATCCTTATTTGCCATACAAAGAAGCTAAGAATGGGAGACTCATGAGCTCTGAGCCCAGGTGCATCCCAAAATTCAATAGCAGTAACGCTGGCAATCCTCATTGCTCCTATATTTTCCATACATTTTTTTTCACTGACTCCTCTAAGAGGTTCTCTTCGGACACCCAAAGAATGTGTTCAGTCACCACAGGTTTCCCTGCCCTCTAGTCTGGCAAGACCACTTGAATCATCTCATTTTTGCCATAACAATGCTGCTTAACAAACAGGCATGAACCTCAGTTATATATTTAATAATAACAAGTGTTTATTGCACATCCATCTGGGGTGGTCAGCTAGGCAGCCCTGTTGCTCTCGGATGGGCTCACTCACATGTCCAGAGCTTTCAGGCTGGTCTAGGTCGGCCGTGGCTAGGGTGACTGAGGTAAGGTGGTGTCTCCTCCAGTTGACTAGCGTGGGCATATTGTCAAGGCAACGCAGGAGCTGCAAGAATGAGCATGTTCAATCGAGCAAGTGCCTTTCAAGCCGCTACTTGCATCGCATTTGCCAACATCCCATTGGCTAAAGAAAGATACACGGCTGAGGCCAGGATCAGAGAGAAGAGGAACTACAAAATTATACAGCAAAGTGCGTAGACGGAGGAGGGATGAAACATCAGGGACTTGAATAGATCTACCGCATCCCTCCAGGAATGAGTGCGCTGGAGATGGGAGATTCTGGAATTTCCATAGCGCCATCCCAACAATTCTGGGACTCATGTTCCCTCCCCTGGGCTAGGGGAAATTGATCTAAAATGATTTCCAAAGGGCTTTCCTGTTAACAGAGGATCTTATGCTCAATTTTTACTGAACACAAACTATGACCCAAAGACTCTGACACTTCCCAATTTTAAAATGATGAAATTAAGAGTTTGGGCTTTGTAATCCCTTGGACCTGGACTTGAAGTCTAGGCTTCAGTTTAATAGTTGGGTGACCACTGGCAAGTCAACTAACTTCTCTGAGCTTCAGTTTCCTCAAACAGAAACAATAACTACCATGCAGAATTTTTGTAAAACCTAATTAGGATGAGATATATAATGGAACTTGTATATAAAAGTACCCAGTAAATAGAAACCATAGCATTAGTTTCAACTCTTTTAATTGTGTCAGAAGCCCAATTTAAACTAGCTGAAACTTAAACGGGGGGGACATGATGAATTATGCAGCTATTATTTCTAGGTATGTAGCCAGCTTCAGGCATAGCTGGATCCAGGGTCACAAATAATTTCATCAGAATTGTATATTCTCTTTATTTCTTGGCTGTAATTTTCATTACTTCGCTTCATCCTTCAAATAGGTTTCTTCCATGTGGAGGTCAAGACGTGTGATTCTCTGAACCAATCATGATAGACAGGGAGATGAAAAATCCTCATTGACCAGACTTGAGTCATGAGCCTCCTTTTTAATGGTGTGCAGCAGTGTGATTTGCAGCACAACCAGTAATGCATGGAATGGAGGGGAGATGGATGTTCCCTCATCCAAATATTCATTTAAAGAAAGCATCTTAACAGACACAGGCAACATGGCCATTACATTATTATTCTTGTCACCACAGGAGGAATAGATGTAATTTTTAATAACGAGTATGGCATTTTCAATGAAAAACATGTGACTAATGGAATCACTCTGATAGAAGGTATTGCTGCTACCATTACGATTCACATAGCAGTGTATATGCACACGCATACATACGCATTTGTGCATGCGTGGAAAGCCAGTCCAGCTATAAATTATACAACTTCAATATAATAATCAAATTATTATTTCATCTTAATACAGTTTTAATTTTTAAAAAATTCTAATAGACTATTTTTTGGAGAAATCCTAAGTTTACAGAAAATCGTGGTAGACAGTGCAGAGTCCCCACACATCCCCTGTATTAGTCTGCTGCGGATGCCATAACAAAATACTACAGGCTGCGTGGCTCAAACAGCAGAAATTTATTTTCTCACAGTTCTGGAGGCTGAAAGTCCAAGAGCAATTTGGTTTCTAGTGAGGCCCGTTTTCCTGACTTGCAGATGGCCACCTTCTTGCTATGTCCTCACGTGGCCTTTTCTCTGTGCACTTGCAAAGAAGACAGAGCCCTGGTGTGTCTTCCTCTGCTTAGGACACCAGTCCTATTGGGTTAGACCTTACCCTTATGATCTCACTTAGCCATAATTATCTCCTTACAGCCTTTGGGAGGTGACTGGGTGACTAGGTCATGAGGGTGGAGCCCTCCAGAGAGCTTGCTGCCTCTTTCTCTGCTCATCGTCACTCACGTGAGGACACCTCCAGAGGAGCTACTACTCACCGAACTGCACACACACATGAAGGTGCAGGCTCTGAGAAGAAAGAATTAGCAACACTGACATCTCCAGAACAAAGGCTCTGATTAAGGTATGTGTTATATGCATGTTTGGGGAATGAGTAGGCAGGGACACTTTTACATTCTTGGGGGTAAGCAAAGGGAAGATGAATATTTCAGAGGTCTGGGCACAAGAGGTGAACTTTTCTTTGATTTTTGAATTTTCTCAGAACCCACAAACTCTGCATGTGTCTTAGTGGCTGCCCATGCCTCTGGCTGAGGGGAGAAAGTCATGCCGTTTTCTCTGCAGGATGTCAGGAGGGAGTCAAAGCTCCTGTAAGAGTAGGACGGTTGATAAGGAAGATCCCTTATGTCACCAGGCATCTGCGGGGCTCTGTCCTGGAACTGGGCACAGTGCTTCTATCAGATAACTGAAGGACACCTGGGAATTGTTTTCAAGGAAGGAAGCTGGCAAAACAAACATTTTACTCTACCCACAAGATATAGAAATATGAGAAAGAAAAGGGTTTTGGGGCAGACAGATGTGATTTCAAGTCCTGGCTCTATTGCTTCCCCCTCTGTGTGACTTTAGGCACTGAACTGAACTCTGTGAGATTCAGATATAATCACAACTCCGGAAATAGAAAGGAGATATTAGTGCCTGCTTCACAGGGATTTATGACAAATAAGTGATGCATCTAAAATTTTTGGTCCCCCTTAATAAATGGTAGGAATATTATTAATGCTTTCCATGGATTTTAATAATGAAAGAGGATAGAGAAGTGTGGATTGGGTATCAGTAGGAAGGAGCTGGGTTGAGGATCTATTGTTATTCCAGCATGTTAGGAGAGCAAAACAGAGCAAAACAGAAGGTGAACTAAAAATTGTTTTTAAAAAATACCTGAAGGTCAGGCATGGTGGCTCACTCCTATAATCTCAGCACTTGTGGAAGCTGAGGCAAGAGGAGTCCAAGACCAGCCTGGGAAACATAGTGAGACCCCCATCTCTACAAAAAAATAAAAAAATCAGCTGGGCATGGTGGCACATGCTTGTAGTCTTAGCTACTTGGGAGGCTGAAGCAGGAATGCTCGAGCCCAAGAGGCGAAGGCTGCAGTGAGCTAGGATGGCACCACTGCACTCCAGCCCAGGCAACAGAGCAAGACCCTGTCTCAAAAAAATAAATAAAAATAAATAAAAAATAAAGTAAAAGACAAGTAGGAAGGCAGATGTAAGGGAAACTATTGTTTCTGGATATAACTGCAAAAAAAAAAAAAAAAAGAACCAACTCCATACTTAAGAAACTATGTTATTTAAATTTACTTTGGGTACATACTTAAATAAAAGTAATATCTTTAAAAATTAGCTGGGTGCAGTGCCTCATGCCTATAGTCCTAGCTACTCAGGAGGCTCAGACAGGAGGATCGCTTGAGCCCAGGAGTTGGAGGCTACAGTGCTCTATGATCGAGCCTGTGAATAGCCACTGTACTCCAGCCTTGGCAACACAGTGAGACCTTCTCTCAAAATAAACATTGCTTGCTTGTTTAACATTTCAAATTATAGAAAGGTGGCATAGTGGATAGGGAAGTCTGAATGTAAAGCAAACAAATGCCTTGGAAAAATAATATATCTGGACTGAAATTGCATTGAATGTATATAGCAATTTGAGAAGAATCATCATGTTTTACATGTTGAGTCTTCCCTTCCAGGAATATAGTATATATTTCCTTTTAATTGTGTCTTCTTGTATGTCCTTCAACAAAGTTTTAAAATTTTTTACAGAACCGAATTGCAATTTTTATTAGGTTTATTCCTAGTAATGCTAGTAATTTTTGTTGCTAGTATGATTAGGATCATTCTTCTATTGCATTTTTAAAATTAGTTATTTCTGGAGCTTAAGAAAGTAATTAAAAGAATGAATTAAACTTATAAGTATCATGCAGATATATCTCTAAAATAATAAGGAAAATGCAAAATGAGAAACATGGTATTATATTATTTATATAAGTTAAAAGTAAACACATACACATAAATATATATATATATATTGTTTATGGATATATATAAATATGTAAAAGTACTGGGGAAAACTGTTTAGAATGATACATACCAAATTCGTGTTTTGTTTTTCGTTTTTTGTATTTTTTTTGAGACAGAGTCTCACTGTGTTGCCCAGGCTAGAGTGCCGTGGTGTCAACCTAGCTCACAGCAATCTCAAATTCCTGGGCTCAGGCGATCCTCCTGCCTCAGCCTCCCAAGTAGCTGGGACTACAGGCATGTGCCACCATGCCTGACTAATATTTTCTACTTTTAGGGAGACAGGGTCTCCCTTTCTCATGCTGGTCTCCAACATCCTGAGCTCAAGCGATCCTCCCACCTCAGCCTCCCTCAGTGTTAGGATTACAGGTGTGAGCCACTGTGCCCAGCCCCAAATCGGCTTTAATGATTGCTTCTAGCATATGGGAAATGTTTGTGTAGTTAAAGGGAACTTTAGCTTCATCTCTACTGGGAAGGGAAGGGAAGGGAAGAAAAGGGAAGGGAAAGAGAGAGAGAGAAAGAAAGAGAGAGAGAGAGAGAGGAAGAAAGAAAGAAAAAAAGAAAGAAGAAAGAAAGAAGAGAGAGAGAGGGAGGGAGAGAAGGAGGGAGGGAGGAAGGAAGGGAGAAGAACCCAAAGCAAATACAACAATATGTTAGTAGTTGCTAATTCTGTATAATAGACCTATAGTTATTTATGTTTTCTTTGTAAATTTTGGCTTTTGTCATCCCACCTAACTCCCCTGCACTAGCTTGGGGTGCCATAGCAAAATATCATAGACTGGGTGGCTTAAAAAACAGAAATGTATTTTCTCATAGTTCTGAAGGCTAGAAGTCCAATATAAAGCACCAACAAGGTTGGTTTCTGGTGAGGCCTCTCTTCCTGGCTTGCAGATCACCACCTCCTCACTGGGTCCTCATATGGTCTTTTTTCTGTGCATAAGGAAAGAGAAAGAAATTTCTAGTGCCTCTTTCTCTTCTTGTAAGGACTTTAGTCCCATCAGATTAGGGACCCACTTTTCTAACCACATTTAACTTCAATTACCTCCTTAAAGGACTTATCTCCAAACAGTCACACTGTGGGGGAGGGCTTCGACATATGAATTTGGAGGGGACACAATTCAGTTCATAACATCCCTGTGACTTTTTTAAAATAAAATATTTTTAAGGAATGAATCTCTTTTACATGTCTCTGTGACCAGGTCCACCTGCCCTGATGGATTATACACTTGAGCCCAATGTGACAGCAATTACTGACGACTACTATCCTGGTATCTTCTCAAGTCCCTGCGATGGGGAACTTATCCAGAGGGACAGCAAGTTGCTTCTTGCCATCTTTTATTGCCTCCTGTTTGTATTTGGTCTTCTGGGAAACAGCCTGGTCATCCTGGTCCTTGTGGTCTGCAAGAAGCTGAGGAGCATCACGGATGTGTACCTCTTGAACCTGGCCCTGTCCGACCTGCTCTTTGTCTTCTCCTTCCCCTTTCAGACCCACTATCAGCTGGACCAGTGGGTGTTTGGGACTGCGATGTGCAAAGTGGTCTCTGGCTTTTATTACATTGGTTTCTTCAGCAGCATGTTCTTCATCACCCTCATGAGTGTGGACAGGTACCTGGCTATTGTCCACGCTGTGTATGCCATAAAAGTGAGGACAGCTAGAATGGGCACAGCCCTGAGCCTGGTAGTATGGCTGACTGCCATTATGGCCACCAGCCCACTGCTAGTATTTTACCAAGTGGCCTCTGAAGACGGTGTTCTACAGTGTTATTCGTCTTACAATCAGCAGACTTTGAAGTGGAAGATCTTCACCCACTTCGAAATGAACATCTTAGGCCTGTTGATCCCATTCACCATTCTTCTGTTCTGCTACATTAGCATCCTGTACCAGCTGCGGAGGTGCCAGAACCACAACAAGACCAAGGCCATCAAGTTGGTGCTCATTGTGGTCATTGCATCTTTACTCTTCTGGGTCCCATTCAACATGGTCCTCTTCCTCACGTCCCTACACAATATGCATGTCTTGGATGGGTGTGTCCTGAGCCAGCATCTGATTTATGCCACCCATGTCACAGAAACCATTTCCTTCACTCACTGCTGTGTGAACCCTATTATCTATGCTTTCATGGGTGAGAAGTTCAAGAAACACCTCTCAGAAATATTTCAGAAGAGTTGCAGGCACATCTTCCTCTACATAGGAAGACAAATGCCCAGGGAGGCCTGGGAAAGGCCGCCGTCCTTCCATCAGCACTCTTCCCGTTCCTCCAGCACAGACTACATTTTGTGAGGATCGGTGAAGAGGAAATATAAAAACACTTTCTCGAGCAGCACGCTAGCAGCAGTGAACAGAGGTGTGGATGTGGAAGGTTTTCCAAAACAGTTTAGTGGGAAGGATGTTGTATATGCTGTTGCCAACACCTGGAACGGTGACTAAAGACATAGTTGTGCATGCCTGGCACCATCTCTGGTCTGTGACTATGTTCAGTGATGATGATGGACAAGGTGGTGACTTTAAAGGATTCTGTACGTCAGGTGAGAAAAAATGATGTCTGACCTCCTTACACATACAAAAAATATACCTTCAGAGTCCATTAGCATGCTGGAATAAGTGGATATTGAAAAAGATTTAACATTGAAATGAGCCTCCAGTTGTGCGTTCATTGACTGATGGTGAAACAGCCAAAATGGTTCTTAATTCAGACGATTACAATGATAGTGATAATGGGGATGGCATTATTTACACTGCAGAAAACGTGCCTGTAGACAACATGGTGAAAACACGTGATGGGCTTATTGAAGGACTAGAGCAGTGTACATTCATAACAGAACAAGAAACCATGTCAGTTTATACAATCAAAGAGAGACTTCTAAGACAAAAACTGTTGATGAGGCAGATAACTCTGGGGAAAATGTTTTAAAAGCCATACAGCAGAATGGCTCCTCATCCCTAGAAGACCCACTTCCTGGTCCCTCAACCGTGTCTGATGTTTCTTCTCATCTGAAAAATAAAATACAGTGTACATAGCATCATAGGTGGAGACTGGAAACCTGCCATTGTTTGTTGCTGCTGCTTAACCGCTGATCCAGGTATTCTGCTGAGGCTACTGTGCTGCTTAGTTACCCTGAACACATGACTTTTTATTTTTTCACTGCATTAATGGTACTGTCATTTTTTTACTTCTAAGTACTTTTGTGCGAATAAATGTAAGAAATGATTGTTTATTGGGAGCAGAGAAATTCAGAGTCAGAAACGATGGTGATGTCAGACAACCACAGATAATCCACAGTATCTGAGATAATGGCGCCTTTGCTTTCTGATGGCTCAGTGTACACAAACTTTGTTTCTTGCACAAAATTATTAAAAATGATGTGTACTATTACCTTTAGCCTATGTGTAAAGGTGTATATGAAACACAAATGGATTTCGTGTTTAGACTTGGGTCCCATTCCAAGATATCTCACATGCAAATACTCCCAAATCTGAAAAAATCCAAAATCTGAAACACTTCTGGTCCCAAGCATTTCAAATAAGGGATATTCAACCTGTATATTAAAATCTCTGTGATTGTGGGTTTGTCTATTTTTCATTTTAATTCTGCTATTTTTTGCAGTATATATCTTGAAGCAATGTTATTAGGTGCAGACAAACTAGGAGGATTGTTGTGCCTTTTTATTGAATTGACTGTTTTATCATTATGAAATGCCTCCTTTTCTCCAGTAATACTTCTGGTCTTAAGGTCTACTATGCTCATCATTAATAGAGCCATACCAGCTTTTTTTGGATTAGTGCATGTGTTGTGTATTTCTATATTCTTTTATTAAATACTTTAAACCAAAATGTTCTCCTATATTTAAAATGTCTCTTTTTGTAAGCAGACTTTAGTTGGGCTTTTTTCCCCCACAGAGAGAGAGAGGGTTTTTATCACCATGAGGAGACACAGTATGGCTCCTTGCAAGCAGGTCTCAGGTTTGTAATCTAGGCTTCCAAGGCAAATCCTTGGCCCACTGACGTTCAGCCAGTGGTGCTGACAGGCACCTGGCCTCTCTGCCTCACCAGTCATTTCCCTCCCGTCACTTCCTGACTGCCACACACATCTCCTCCAGCTCATCAAGACAGGTTGTACTCCTGGCATAGATCATCTCCTGATGGGGAAGGTGACATGGAACTCCACATCCCAGCACACAGACCCCTACGTTCACATAATATTCCAGAGTCATTTATGTCCCTGAACACATCATCATTGGTGTCTCTAACCAGGCTCTACACTTGGAGAGAGTTGGTTTATTCCAAGCAGAAGCCAAAGAGTACCACTATCTGTATTTTTAAAATCCAGTCTAATAATCTCTGTCTGTTACTTGGAATGTTTAGTCCATTTACATTTAATAAAATTTATAAAGCAGACCTAGGGGAAAACGGCAGATTAGTGGTGGCCTCCAGGATCACTGCTCCCAGAGAAGGAGGCAAAGAACTCGAACGGCTACACACGAGTGGATCACTCCCCCGCCATCCTGCTGAGAACAGCATTGTGAATCTGCAGAGATACAGCGTGGGACACGCAGCACAGGAAAAAGGTGAAAGGGAGATACATTGGCAAAGACCGGAGGGTGTGAGAAATACAACAGGGAATAGAGTGCAGCATGGGAGGGCTGCGCCTGCCCAGCCAGCCAGCACTGTGCGATCTGCCCCACAGGAGGATGCCCGGCTCACCCACAGCCCTCCATACCCACTCAGACAGGGACACACCTGAAGTTGGTGCAAAGTCGTGGCATAGGACGACAGGCTTTGTGGAAAGGGGACAATAGTGGGAAACATTTGAACTCCCCAGTGCTCTGTGCTAGGCCCACACTGGGCCAGGGAGGGACTGGTCTGAGTGGTTACTTCCCGCCGCCACCACACAAGGGACTTTGGGGACAGGCACCTTGCCTCTGGTGGGCAGCAGGACCAGAGCACAGGAGGCAAACGCCAAAAAGGGGGCTCTGCCCCTGGAAACCACTGGTGATCGGTCAGCTCAGAGCGGGGCAAAACGACCAGGGCCCTCTGCTAGGCGGACCTGAGACTGCAGGACTGTGATGCAGAGGTGACAGCTGGCGGCCTGTTGATTCAACCTGCCAGACTGGCTTCTGGCAATTATTGAGTGATTGCCCCCAATGCTAGCTCTCCAGGGGTGGGAGGCCTCCATTTTTGGGGTCCCCAGCCCGGAGACGTGACCACACAAAGCAGTTTTGGGCAACACCCCTCCCCCAGCCAGGGGACTTTCATGCTGAGTGTGGAGGACTCTGCCCTTGGAGGTGGAGAGAAGCAAGAAAAGCCACTTTCTCTATGCAGCTGGCGTGAATCTGCAGGACTTTGGTGCTGAAAAATAGTTGGTGACCTATCGAGTCTGCTTGCCAGACCAGTGTCAGCTGGCGACTCTTGAGTGCTCGCCCCTAATGCTAGTTCCCCAGGGGCAGTTGGCCACCATCTTTGGGGTCCCCAGCCTGGAGATGTGGCTGCACACAGCAGTTTCAGGCAACACCCCTCTCCCAGCCCAGGGACTTTTGTACCAGGCATGGCAGACTTCACTCTTGGAGGTGGGGAGAAGCAAGAAAAGCAGCTTTCTCTGTGCAACTGGCATGAATCTGTGGGACTTTGGTGTTGAAAAATAGTCGGTGGCCTGTTGATTCTGCCCGCCTGACTGACTTAGGTCATCTAATAAGAGCATAACTCCAAGGCTTGCTCTCCAGGTTCCAGCAGCCCCTAGCATTGGGCTTTGTGGACAGGGAAGGAAAAACCTGGCTACAGACCTCAGCAATTGCACCAATTGACCCCTCCCATCAGGAGCAGCCTTCAAGTGTGGTAGAAGAGCCCTAAATAACATATTAGTGGCTCCCCCTAGCGGCAGGTCAAGCAACCATAGACGCACACATACCCAGGCTTGCGTGCACCAGCTGCAATCTATCTTGCCCCTACTCCCACCTTAAGGGGAACAGGGTCCAAGAAACCCTTGGAGTGGCAAGGCCCCTCCCAAAGATTGGGGCATTTGTATACCGCATCCAGGGGACCAGAACCTAGCACAGAGACATCAGATTACCTCAATAACTGGCTCCTCCATGCAAACTACAATCAAGAACACAGAATGTAACCCAATAGCTTAACACAATGCCTTCCATCTCAAGCTATTAGAGGGCAGTGGAGTCATACCCACAAGGGCAATCCACCAGCTTGGAGCTTAAGCTGGGACAAAACTCACTAGTCTCCATTGGCAAGAGGTGAAGATAATAAGTCAGAGATAACCGAAATTGCTAAAATGCCCCTAAGGCAATACAGGACCACAGGCCTCTCCCCAGCTCTGTCAAGGAACAACCCTTGGGGACTTTGAGATAGGGCCATAAACTTGTCCTAGCATGCCCAGTTCATGACCAAGAAGCCTGATAAGAAAGAATCACCAAAAGAATGCTGGAAACATGACAGATCAGAGAGAAAATTCACTCCCAAAAGAAATAATTAGCTTCTCAACAATAGATACTAAACATAAATGAAATGATTAAAATGACAGAGGAGGAATTCTGAATATGGATTGTAAGAAAACTCAATGGAATTGAAGAGAAAATAGAAACCCAACACAAAGAAGCCACAAGAACAATACAGGAAATGAATGAAAAATTCTCTAAACAAATTGAAGTATTATAAAAGAACCAAACAGAAATATTGGAAATGAAAGAGGCATTCAAGGAACTACATAACACAGTGGAAAGCCTTAAAAATAGGTTGGATCACACAGAGGAGAGAATCTCGGAGTTTGAAGGTAATGCCTATGTGCTAAACAAATCAGATGAAGAAAAAGAACACAAAAGCAAGAGACATGAACAAAACATTCAAGAAATGTGGGATATGTAAAGAAACCAAACATAAGAATTACAGGCATCCTGGAGAGAGAAGAAGAAAATACACAGGGCTGGAAAATCTATTTCTTGGAATAATGGAGGAAAACTTACCTGGCCTGGCCAGAAATCTAGATTTCAAGGCACAAGAAGCACAAAGAACTCCTGGGAGACTCAATGTAAAAAGGCAATCACCACATCACATAGTTATTAGGCTGGACAAAGTAAACATGAAAGAGGCAATCCTTCAAGCAGTAAGACAAAAACAGCAGGTAACTTACAAAGGAAAACCTATCAGACTAACTGCAGACTTCTCAACTGAAACCTTACAAGCCAGAAGGAACTGGGGATCCATCCTCAATCTTCTAAAACAGAACAATGGCCAACCTAGAATTCTTTATTTGGCAAAATTAAGCTTCATATATGAAGGAGAAATAAAGACTTTCCCAGACATGCAATCACTGATGGAATTTGCAAAGACCAGACCTGTTCTGCAGGAAGTACTTAGACCTGCATTATATGCTGAACAGCAAAATAGACACTCGCCAATGTAAAAGCACTCAAGAGTTAAAGTCCAGAACTCTGATTCCACAATGGCTCGAGAGGTAAAACAAAACAATAAGAATTTATCAAACAGTATGAACAGAAATCTACCCCAAATATCAATTCTCTCAATAAATGTAAATGGCTTGAATTGTCCACTGAAGAGACACAAACTGGCTGAGTGGATAAAAAAAAAAAAATACATGCCAAGTATCTGCTGTCTCCAGGAAATGCATCTTGCCCACAAAGATCCTTTCAGAATCAAGGTGAAGGGTTGGAAAACAATCTTCCAGGCAAATGGAAACCAAAAGAAAGCTGGGGTGGCTATTCTTAGATAACATAAACTTTAAAACAGCAAAAGTAAAGAAAGACAAAGATGGTCACTATACAGTGGTGGAGGGAAAAATCCAAGAAGAGGACTTAACCATTCTTAATATTTATACACCCAACACAGGAACACCCAGATACATAAAACAAACCCTGTTTGATCTAAATAACATGATAAACAGTAACGCCATAGTAGCTGGGGATTTCAACACCCCACTGACTGAACTGGATAGATCCTCCAAGCAGAAAATAAGCAAAGAAACAGCGCACTTAAACAGGGCTCTAGAATAAATGGGTCTAACAGACATCTACAGAACATTCTGCCCAAATAAAACTGAATATACATTCTTCTCATCAGCTCTTGTAACTTTCTCTAAAATCGATCATATCCCAGGCCACAGTTCAGACCTGAACAAATTTAAAAAAATAGAAATTATACCATGTATCTTCTAGACCACAGTGGAATAAAATTAGAGAAAATTCATGGAAATTAAACAATCTGTTGCTGAACGACTCTAGGGTCAAGGAGGAGATCCAGATGGAAATCAAAAGATTCTTCTAACTAAATGCTAATGGGGACACAAGTTATCAAAATCTGTGGGATACAACAAAAGCATTCCTGAGAGAAAAACTAATAGCATTAAATGCTCACATCCAAAAGACAGAAAGTTCAGAAATCAACAAACAAATAAACTGTCTCAGGGAACTGGAAAAGGAAGAGCAAATCAATCCTAAACCTAGTAGAAGAAAAGAAATAACTAAGATCAGAGCAGAACTAAATGCAATCGAGAACAAAATAACTACACGGAAGATTAATAAAACCAAAAGTTGGTTTTTCAAAAAGATAAACAAACTTGGCAGCCCTCTTGCTAGATTGACAAGAATTAGAAAGGAAGACTCCAATAAGCTCAATTAGAAATGAAAAAGGAGAAGTCACTAAAGACATCACAGAAATACAAAATATTATCTTTGAATATTATAAAAATATATATGCCCAAAAAATACAAAATGTGGAGGAAATGGACAAATTCTAAGAAACATAAAACCTCCCTAGGCTCAATCAGGAAGAAATAGAATTCCTGAACAGACCAATATCAAGCACAGAAATCGAAGCAGCAATTAAAAATCTTCCGACAAAAAAAGAAAAATCCTGGACCAGATGGGTTCACACCTGAATTTTACCAAATTTACAAAGAACTCATATCTATACAGCAGAAATTATTCCACAACATTGAGAAGAATAGTATCCTCTTCAACTCATTCTATGAAACCAATATCACCTTGATACCAAAACCAGGAAAGGATACAACAAAAAAAGAAAACTACAGGCCAATATCCCTCATGAATATAGATGCAAAAATCCTCAACAAAATCTTAGCAAACTGAATCCAACAGCACATCAAAAAAATAATTCATCATGACCAGGTTTGCTTTATCCCAGAGATGCAAGAATGGTTCAACATACGCATATCTATAAATGCAATTCACCACATAAATAAAAGCAAGAACAAAGACCATATGATTCTCTCAATAGATGCAGAAAAAGCATTTGAAAAAATCCAGCACACTTTTGTGATAAAAACTCTTAACAAAATAGGCATAAATGGGTCTTACCTTAAAATTATTAAAGCCATATATGATAAACCTACAGCCAATATCATACTGAACAGGGAAAAGTTGAAAGCATTCCCGCTTAGAACTGGAACCAAAGTTGCCCACTATCTCCACTTCTATTCAACATAGTGCTGGAAGTCCTTGCCAGAGCAATCAGACAAGAGAGGGCAATTGAGGGTGTTCGAATGGGGGCAGAAGAGGTCAAACTTACACTCTTTGCTGATAATATGATATTATATCTAGAAAATCCTAGGGATTTGACCAAGAGACTCCTGGAATTGATAAATGAATTCGGTAAAGTCTTGGGATACAAAATCAATGCACACAAATCAGTGGCATTCATATACACTGATAACAGTCAAGCTGAAAATCAAATCAAAGACACAACACCCTTCACAATAGCATCAAAGGAAACTAAATATTTAGGAATATATTTAATGAAGGAGGTGAGAGACTTATATAGGGAGAACTATGAAACACTGAGAAAAGAAATTGCAGAATATGTAAACAGATGGAAAACCCTACCATGCTCATGGATTGGGAAAATCAATATTGTTAAAATGTCCATACTACCTAAAGTGATCTACAGAACTAATTCAATCTCTATTAAAATACCATCATCATTCTTTACAGATCTAGAAAAAATAATTCTACACTTTGTGTGGGACCAGAAAAGACTTCATATATCCAAAGTGATCTTAAGCAAAAAGAACAAATTAGGAGGCATCAATTTACCAGACTTCAAGCTTTACTACAAGGCTATAGTAACCAATACAGCATGGTACTGGCACAAGAACAGAGACATAGACCTTTGGGAATAGGACTGAGAACCCAGATATAAAACCATCCTCATATTGTCACCTAATCTTTGACAAAGCATACAAAAATAAACACTGGGGAAAAGAATCTCTATTCAATAAATGGTGCTGGGAAAACTGGATAACCACATGCAGAAGACTGAAACTGGATCCCAACCTCTCACCTTTCGCAAAAATCAGCTCACAATGGATAACAGACTTAAACCTTAAGGCATGAAACCTTAAGAATTCTAGAGGAAAATGTTGGTAAAACTCTTATAGATATTGGCCTAGGCAATGAATTTATGAAGAAGATCCCCAAAGCAATCACAGCAGCAACAAAAATAAATGGGACCTAATCAAGTTAAAAAGCTTCTGCACAGCCAAGGACACTATCATTAGAGCAAACAGACAACCTACAGAATGGGACAAAATATTTGCATGCTTCACATCTGATAAAGGGCTGATAACAAGAATCTATATAGAACTTAAGAAAATTAACAAGAAAAAATCAAAAATCCCCATCAAAAAGTGGGCAAAGGACATGAACAGAAACTTTTCAAAAGAAGACAGAATAATGGCCAGCAAACATATAAAGAAGTGCTCAACATCTCTAATCATTAGAAAAGCGCAAATCAAAACCACAATGAGATACCACCTAACTCCAGTGAGAATGGCCTTTATCAAAAAGTCCCAAAACAACAAATGCCGGTGTGGATGTGGAGAGATAGGAACACTCTTACACTGCTGGTGGGACTGCAAATTAGTACAGCCCCTGTGGAAAATAATTGGAGATATCTCAAAGAACTAAAAATAGAAATACCATTTGATCCATCAATCCCACTACTAGGCATCTACCCAAAGGAAAAAAAGACATTCTATAATAAAGACATCTGCACTTGAATGTTTATGGCAGCACAATTCACAATAGCAAAGATATGGAAACAACCCAAGTGCCCATCAATACATGAGTGGATTAATAAAATGTGGTACATGTATACCATGGAATACTGCTCAACTACAAAAAACAATGGTGATTTAACACCTCTTATATTATTCTGGCTAGAGCTGGAGCCCATCCTTTGAAGTGAAGTATCACAAGAATGGAAAAACAAGCACCACATGTACTCGCCATCAAATTGGTGCTAACCAGTCAACACTAAGGTGATCACATGGAAGTAATATTCATTGGATGCCAGTCAAGTGGGAGGGGGGTAGTGGGGGTGGGTAAATTCACAACTAATTGGTGCGGAGCGCACTGTATGGGGGAAGGGCACACTTGTAGCTCTGGCTTGGGAGAGACAAAGCATTATATGTAACCAAAATGTACCCCCATAATATTATGAAATTAAAAAAATAAAAAATATATATATAAAGCAAGAGCACAAAAGGCAGGAGGGGATAAATGGAGAAGTAGATGGAGTTAAACATTTGTACGGTCCTTGCATTACTCAAAAAGTCTTTAAAGTCCTAATTTAAGATTAACCATAGTAGGTTAGAGATGAGTACAAAAATTTCTAGGGCAACAAGTAAAAAAAGTACAAGAACATATAACTAAAATGCTAAAGGAGAGAAATACAATTAGAAAAAGAAACCAAGAAAGGAACAAGAAACAGGTGTGACAAATGGAAAATAGTAAGATGGTAGAATTAAGCCCAACCATATCAATAACAGACAGCATCCCATAGCTCTCACATCACTGAGTTGTTAAGCCAACCCTAAAACCTCCCACCTCTAGACTCCTTTTTCTAAAATTAAGGCAAAACCAGAGGCATGACAACTCACTGAAAT
>RJWJ010026975.1:0-22591 GCA_004363605.1 Indri indri
AAAAAATCACGTTGCTAAAGTAAGTCAAAAGAGACAAATATAGCTCTTTGCTTCTGTATGTGTGGAGGTTAATCATAAAATGCATCTTTTTTTTTTTTAAATCCCTTGAATGTTGGAATAGGAAACCACCCAGTGTCAGTCCATAAATGGATCATTCTCTTTGAAACTTTGACAAATGATTCCCTGGCTTTCTTTCTCTTTGCTGAGGAGGGAAGCAGTGGCCTTCTGGGGCAGCTCCTTAAAGATATTTCTATGAGATTTATGTGGCCCAAAGCACTCTCAAAGGCAAATCAATATATCCAAGTAGAGCATTCTAGTATAATCACACTGATCAAGAAAAGTGTTCCATCACCGCAGATCTGTCATTTCTTCCTTTCATTGTGTGGCACTGCCTAAAGGTTTTATGTCCCTGAAACAAAGCTCTAAATGACAGTCTTCAATTGTGTTTGATATTAACAAAATTCCATAAAATCAGTCTTCGCTCTGGATGCATACTTTCCCTTAGGAAAACCATTCAAGCTCAAACTTGGTGGGGGAAATATCAGAGAACAAAGCTACTGAAAAAACCCGGGCCTGGATTATGGCCTAATAATTAGTGTGAACATAAATTTATGCACAGAGTTAACCTTGAATATTCTGGCAAATCATAACGTCTGTAGGGTTGTGGGATGATGATCTCACTGCTCCACACTGTTGCTGAGGGAAGACTTACCGATGTCTTAATTATCGGGGATCAGGTTCTCGCCAGGCCCTGCTTTAACACTCTCTAGCTCTGGGTGACACACAGCCTAGAAAACCTCCCCTGCTGGGATCCAGCCTGTGAGCATTACCGTCCTGATTTCTTTAATGAAACTAAACAATTCCCTCATTAAAATTTTCCCAGTTCTTGGTGTTGAAATAAATGGAGTGGGGCAGGGGGGACCTGCCTCAAAATCATGTAAGGGAATGTATTTAAGAAGGGGCTGCTGATAGAGTTTGAGAGAGTCAAGGAATTCCATTCTCTCTGTTAGGGTCTGAACTGTGAACCCTCCTCCCAAATTCATGCATTAAAGTTTTAGTTCCCAGTACCTCAGAATGTGACCATATTGGGAGATAGGGTCTTTAAAGAGGTAGCTAAACAAAAACGAGGTCATTAGGGTGGGCCCTTATAAGAAAAGAAAATTAGGACAAAGAATCACTCAGAAGGAAGACCATGTAAGGACACAGGAAGTAGACAACCATCTACAAGCCAAAAAAAAAAAAAAGAGGCCTCAGATGAAACCAACCCTGCTGACACCTTGATCTCAGATTTCCAGCCTCCAGAACTATAATAAAACAAATTTCTGTTGTTTAAGCCACCCAGTCTATGGTATTTTGTTATGGCAGCCTGAGTAAGCAAATATACTCTGCTCCGGAGTTCAGAATCAACTGATACATACGAGACAGGAAACAGAGAGATGGGACCAAATTGTCAGCCAAATTATTGATAAAACTGATTTGAGAACGTGGCTGTAGATCAGCAGTCACCAGGGCTTGCCTTGAATGCATCCCCTCAAAACAGCAGCCCTGCCTGGGACACATGCATATAGAGAAGGTGAGGAGCAGGCAGACTCCCTGGGGAGGACTGAGTAGGGGGTGGGGAGAGGCTGGGCGGCTCCTCCTCTCCTTTTTTCCCTGGGTGGAGCAGTGGAAATCCCTCCCTTCTTTGGAAGGGTGAGGAATGGGAAATAGGTGTCTCCATGCTGCCACGCCAGCAGATCTCAAGCTTTCTTCTGTCATTGGCTTCATAGAGGTCAACTCTGGTCATCTTCACTCAGAAACACCATAGGCAGCTAAAATGCCACAAATGAATCTCACTTTTCCCCCTTCAGTGTGCTCATTTTTCTATAGTTATTTTCTTGGAGGAATGGCTTCATTTTCCAACCTGCCGGGCAGTCACCTGGGGTCATCTAGCTTTCTCTTTCTTGATCCCTGTTTTGTGGATTCTTCCTCTTAAATGGCTCACATCTCTGTCTACCCCTCTCCAGCCCCAGGGTCAAGGCATCAGTGAATCCCCTCATCACCCTTCCCCTAAGATTCCAGCCCAATCTTCCCTAATGGCCTCTCTGCCAAGTGCCGTCCTTCCCATTGTCACCGGGGTGAAACAACACCCGTAGATTAAAATCCTCCTAGCTCCTTAGGTGAGCACTGGGAAACTTGCCTGATCTGGCTTCCTCTGTCAAGCCAGAGCCAGAGGGAGCCAGAGTTCAGGGGCCATCACAAATCAGGGACGCCAGGCTTCAATGATGAAGAACAGAAAGCCAAGTTCTGCTCAAGGTCTTGGGAGAGTCCCCATTGGCTGTGAGGAACATGTGTCTGCCACACCACCTGCAGAGACATCCTGGAAGTAAAATCCCAGGTCTCCCTCCACTCCTCTTACCATTTCTTCCCCGGGGAAGGAGGAATGAAAGAAATGGGTTGATGTGTGCCTCTCTTCTTTGGCCTCTGCTTGTCAGTAGAGAAAGTGTCATACACTTAGCATGAGTGGTAAGTTTTTATTTAGAGCCTTCATCCCTGCAGGAGAAAACCTGCATCCCAAACACTGACTGTAAAGCAGCAAGTTGTTTTAGTTCTCAGGGACAACCTAAGGAAGGCCAACCGACCCTCACACTAAGCCTCACTCTTCTACAGTTTTCTCAGCACTAAAGATAATATTTTGGTCTTTGCCTACTTGACGCTAGAGGTTCAATTCTGACCCTGCTTAAGGAAAAATGGATATCATTCAAACCCCCTCAATCCCAACACTTTTGAAGGCCTGTGGTTCTCCCCCTGGGTTAAGGGTCTGCGATGTTAAGAGCTTATGAATTGTGGTAGAAAGGTCATAGTTAACCACATTTGCTCATAAAAGGAATGAATTACAGCAAAGGGGCCCTTTCACTTTCAAGCAATTGAGGATCACCTGCCACGGGGGCGTGCAGTCTTTACCAACCCTTAGTAGTGGAGCTCATAGCTCTCTAAACCCCTGTGCTTTTGAGCTCCCCATTTTCATGATACCACTGTCTTGATAATCTCCTGACATCAGAGCTTTATATCACTCCCCATCTTCCTCCTTAACTCTTTACTACTGATTAATTAGCAAACCATGAAGATTCTACATCATCTCATCACCCCCTTCCATTTCTTAACTGCCACCCTACTTCACTGCTTTTCCTTGGAGTACTACAACAGCTTCCTAACTGAGCTCTCGAAATTTTGTCTCTCTCTGCTGCAATTCATCCAGTTCACTGCTAGCAGATTAATGTTTCCAAAGGGCATATATATTTGGTTATGTCTCTCCCCTATTCAAAAACTATCAATGACTCCCCACTGGCTTCTAAATTAAATCTGACTCCTCCTGCTGGAATTCAGAGAAAGCCCTTCTCAATAAGACTCCAACTTCCTTTTTCAGCTGTTTCCCAACATTTTGTCTTGTAGTCCTGCTACATTAATTAGTATCACCATCATGTAGCTCTACACTTTTCTGCCTCCTTGCTTTTGCCAATATGTTCCTACTTCTGAGGATATCTTTATTCCCTCTCTGAGATGGATCTTGAAGGATACTAGTAGGCAAATAACAACTATTCCATGAAATCTTCTCTTATCCTCCCAACCCTGACCAAAGGTTGAGACTTTATCTCTTTGACACCATAGCATCAGAGTATTTTATGCTTTTCTTACTCTATTCATTTTACTCTACTTTTGTGGACGTATATTGATTCCTCTCTTCCCTCCAACAGACCCCACATTTTTCTCCAGGCAATTGCTCCTTTCCTATTCTCAGCCATGTAGTTTGGGTGGAATTTACTTCTCCTTTGTTTTCCAGTGGAACATAAACCAATCGATTGCTCCCTACCTCCTCCCTTCCTCTACCCCAGAGTCTTGATATTTTGTTCAGAGAAGAAGACATGACCCAATTAAGGCCCCTGAGGCATAAGAGGCATTGGCAGGGGCTTTGAGAATAGGAGCCTCCATTGTCTTCCAAAAGAACCCCAAAAAGACATCCTCCCTTTCTCAGATGTTGTGGTGAGGGTGTGAGTTTGGGAATCGCAGTCGTCATTTTGCTAGCGTGAGGACAGCCAGCCCAAAAATAAATCTGGAAAAAAAGAGGAAACATGAGTTAAAATAATCATGGAGAAATTGTGATATTTTGAACCTCTGGGTAAAACAGTACTTTGAGCTGGGCCTAATTTTGTACTTTTCAGTTAAGTCAATAAATTCCTAATTTTGCGTAAGCCAATCTGACTTTGATGTTCTGACTCCGGCAACAAATCTTTCACGCTCGTGGAAGATATATGCTATCTTCTCCTTTGGGTCAAGTTTAAATCTACTGCAGTGAATCTTATAGTGTCTTACATAACAGCCGTTTAATAGACCTCTTTAAATGGGATTGATTTGTGCAGTAGAAAAAATATTTCCATGAATTTACTGAGACGAAATTTTTAAAAAGAAAATAGAATAAATATTCACTAAATGTTTGCCAAATTAAATTAAATATACTGATACTTACTAAAGACACACTTTATCAAACAGATCGATTGTAGAAAATAGCTTTCAAAACTATTTTTTAAATTTCTAGTTGTTTAGCAAAGTAATCAGGAGGTTCTTTTTCTTAAACTGAAAATTTTTTTAAAAAGATAATTCTGACAAAGTAGACAAAAACATACACTGGGGAAAAGAATCCTTATTCAATAAATGGTGCTGGGAAAACTGGATAGCCACATGTAGAAGACTGAACCAGGATCCACACCTTTCACCTCTCACAAAAATCAACTCACGCCGGGTAACAGACTTAAACCTGAGGAGTAAAACTGTTAGAATTCTAGAGGAAGATGTTGGAAATACTCTTCTAGACATTGGCCTAGGCAAAGAATTTGTGAAGAAGATCCCAAAGGCAATCACAGCAACAACCAAAATAAATAAATGGGACCTGATCAAATTAAAAAGCTTCTGCACAGCCAAAGAAACTGACACAAGAGCAAACAGACAACCTACAGAATGGGAGAAAATTTTTGCATGCTACAAATCTGATAAAGGGCTGATAACTAGAATCTACTTAGAACTCAGGAAAATCAACAAGAAAAAATCAAACAACCCTATCAAAAAGTGGGCAATGGACATGAACAGAAACTTTTCAAAAGAAGACAGAATAATGGCCCAAAAACATATGAAAAAATGTTCAACGTCTCTAATCATCAGGGAAATGCAAATCAAAACCACAATGAGATATCACTTCTCTCCAGTGAGACTGGCCTTTATCAAAAAGTCCCAAAACAATAAATGTTGGCGTGGATGCGGAGAGATAGGAACACTCATACACTGCTGGTGCGACTGCAAACTAGTGCAACCTCTGTGGAAAGCAATATGGAGATACTTTAAAGAGATACAAGTAGAATTACCATTCAATCCAGCAATCCCATTACTGGGCATCTACCCAAAAGATCAAATGATACTCTATGAGAAAGACACCTGCACCCAAATGTTTATAGCAGCACAATTCACAATTGCAAAGATGTGGAAATAACCCAAGTGTCCATCAATACATGAGTGGATTAATAAAATGTGGTATATGTATACCATGGAGTACTATTCAGCTTTAAGAAACAATGGTGATAGAGCACCTCTTGTATACTCCTGGATAGAGCTGGAACGCATTCTACTAAGTGAAATATCCCAAGAATGGAAAAACAAGCACCACATGTACTCACCATCAAATTGGTATTAACTGATCAACACATAAGTGCACATATAAGCATAACATCTATTGGATGTCGGGCGGGGGGGGAGGGGACGGGTGTATGCATACACAAAGAGTGCAATGCGCACCATCCGAGAGATGGACATGCTTGAAACTCGGACTCGGCGGGGAGGGGGGTAAGGGCAACATACATAACCTAAACACCTGTACCCCCATAATATGCTGAAATAATAAAAAAAAAAGAATGAAAACATTGATATCACTACAAATCTTATACATAACTAGAAAAATAAAAAGAGCATGTTATGAACAAAAAAAAAAAGATAATTCTCAGAAATAGTCTACAATGGTAACCACCTCCTGAAGTTTGATTATCTAGGACATTTTTATATTTGACTAAAATGGCCTAGCTTGTGGATAGAAATGGAGCCACATTGATTTTTTAATAACAAAATTATAAGGGTCTGAGTCCATGTGCTTCACTGCAGGAAGAATAGTCTTTTATAAAGCTCCAAGGCCCTAAGGGACATTTCCAAGGGTTCCAAAATTTATTCTAGGTATGGTTTATCCCAAAGGCTGGGTGGAGTGGGACCCACTCATGAATGTGTGGCTCCAAGTAAAAGTTTCACTGTTTAATTGAAAAGCTGGAGTCTGTGCATCCAGAGTTGAAGGAACCAGAACAGTACAGAATGCTAGGTTAGTTTTTCATTGCCAAGTAACAAATCACCAAAAATTTAGCAGCTTAAAACAACCCCATTTATTAGCTCACAGTTCTGTAGGTCGGAAGTTTGACATGGCGTGGCTGTGTCTCTGCTCAGGGCCTCAGAAGGCTGAAACCACAGTGTTGTCTGGGCTGAGTTCTTGTCTGGAGGCTCTAAGCCATTCATTCTGACTCCAAACCATTCAGGCTACTAGCAGAATTCAGTTTCTTGCAGTTGTAGAGCTGAGGTCCCTGTTTCCTTGCTGGCCATGGGCTGGGACTGCTCTCAGCATCTCAAGGCCACCCACATTCCCTGGTATGTGGCCTCCTCTACCTTCAAGCTGGCAATTGTGTGTCAAGTCCTTCTTGTGCTTTGAATCACTGACTTCCTCTGTCTCTGATCCCTAGGCCCGGATTCTAAGGGCTCATGTGATCAGGTCGGGCTCACCCAGGTAATATCCCTCTCTAACATATCTGATTTGAGAGTTTAATCACTTCTGCAAAAATCCCTCCACAGCAGCAGCTAGATTAGTGTCTGACTGAATAACTGGAAGAAAGTGAGTATATATTGGAGACCAGGAATCTCTGCCTATCGTACCCGCAGAGATAATCAAACTTCAGCCCCTATCACAAGGGGCCACCTGGATCTCCTCAAGAAATAACAGCTCCTCCAAACCTTGGTCTTCTGCTCAGTCTTGACCGACCTGGGCCCTACCACCAGGGCCATATGGAAATCAAGCCGTACACCCTCTCTTCATCTCCTCTCAGATCTGTCTCAGTCAGCCCGGCTGCCATCATAAAATACCATAGACTGAGTGGCTTAAACAACAGAAATTTATTTTCTCACAGTTTTGGAGGCTGGAAGTCTGAGATCAGGGTGCCAGCGTGGTTGGGTTCTGGTGAGGGCCTCTTCCTAGGTTGCAGGTGGCCCATTTTCTTGCTAGTTCCTCACCTGGCAGAGAGCGAGCAAGCTCTCTGTGTCTCTTCTTGTAAGGGCCCTAATCCCACCATTAAGCTCTACCCTCATGACCTCATCCTAACCTGATTACCGCCCAAAGGCCCATCTCCAAATAACGTCACATCAGGGTTAGGGCGTCAACGTATGAATTTTGAGGGGACACTATACACAGCAGTACCAAAATAAAAACAACAGAATTTCCACCCCAAGGAAAATCAGCACTTTAGCACAATGCCAACTCAATTCATACAGAATAAGAAGTGATTTCTTCCCACACACTTCCTTCACACTGTTCCCCCACTCCATGCTATTACCTACAAACAGCAACAGCAAAGTTGAGGGAGATACATTTCTATCTAAGCTGAATTCAGAAACGGATGCTCCCAACATAGGCATTTAGTTCCTCAGTCTCAAACATCTACATCCGGGTTAGTGCTGACTTCAGCCTGGTCCTCTAAACGATGGGTGGGCACAGACTTACATCTCATAAGGACTGTCAAATTAATAAGTTTGCCATATGGCTTGAAAATTACAATACTTTCAAACATTGGCTCCTTACATTAGTTCCTGTTGCTGCTATAACACATTTCCGCAAACTTAGTCGCTTCGAAACAGTGCAAATTTATTATCTTAAAATTTTTGAGATGAAAAGTCTGAAATAGGATGGCAAGACTACATTCCTTCTTCCTCCAGCTCCTAGAGACCACCTGTCCTTCCCTAGTCTGGTGGTCCCCTGCTTGCATCGCTCTCACCTCTGCTTCCATCGTCACACTGCTTTCTCCTGTACCCCCACCTCCTACATGTAAGGACCCTTGTGATCACAGTGGCCCACCTAGGTAATCCAGAATGATCCTCCCATCTCAAGATCCTTAACATAATCACACCTGCGAAGTCTCTTTTGCCATGTAATGTAACATATTCACGGGTTTCGGGAATTGGGATGTGGACATCTTTGGGGCAGCCATTGTTCTGCTTGCAACACTCCTTTTTTTCACTGTAATGACTTTCATATCCCCAAACGTTCTAAATAAATGAGATATAAGAAGTCATATTCTGAAATTATACGTTCAAGCAATACATTCACCAATTTACCCAGGCCAATGATTTTGCATTAGAGAATGTCATCTGGAACAAATCTGAATAGCGTGCATGTTTGAATGTTTTGCTTTGTGGACATACACAGAGCAAGAGAAATGAAAAGGTGTCTTCTTCTACTAATCTTCAGTTTATTGTACCCTTTCACTATTTCCACATCTTCCAAAGCATTCTCATGTTTAGCCTTTATTTTGCCCTAAAGATATTTGTGCTTACATTTATTTTTAAATGCAGTTTGACTGCAAGATAACCACGAGTCCCAAAATGGTTGAAAAACTGGTGAAGTAAATGGTGCAAGAAAAAAAAGTGTGCAACAACCCTCTATTACATTACAGATTATGTGCAAATTCTATACATGTGCTTTACAATTGTTAACAATTTAATCTTGTTTTCATTATCCAATTGCTGTATTTCTCTCTGTGAAAATTGAGAAGCTCAGGTGAGGACGGAATTCATGACAATTAATGGAAATATTTTTCATTTAACAGCTTTTCACTGAAAGCCAGGGTTTCCAGGAAAGAATTCAAGTTGACAGAAAAGGGTTAGGTGTATTTGCTTTTAGGAAACTAACCAGCCCATTCAGGTCGTTCACCCAGGACGAAAGAAACATCTTCCTCCAAGAGGAGTTCTAACACCTCCACTGAATTAGACAACTGCTGGCAGTTTTCAAATGACAGATTTTCCAACTCCTACCCATCAAGACTTCAAATATCCTCGGGTTGAATTTCAACCAGAGCACCCTGCTGTAGGCATAACATATGTGTATGGAGTTTGATTTTGATTAAGCCTCTTTCTGTATTGTGGGCTCCGAATAAGCTCTCTCCTGGGTGGTCAGATGAATGGCCAGAAAGCAAAGGCCCGTTTTCAGGTATTGCATTCTAGCAAAAGCAATCTACCCCCAATGCTTCCAGAATGCTGTTATTGGGAAAGCAAAATTGCACGGTGAGAGGTCAGAGGCTCCTATTCACCTCTCTGTGGCCACATGAAGAGAATTTTTCTTTGGTGGGACCATAACATAGTTGCGGAACAGCATGATTATAACTTTGGTGCCATGGACTGAAACCATTTTTAGAAAATAAATCTCCGCTCATTCTGTGATTTTTTGAGTTCTGCAAATACTTTCAGGAAGTTTCATCCTGAGATGTTTAACTAATCCCATTAATTGTTTCTACCAGCTCTAAACCAGCTGAACTGATTTGTGATCCAACATATTACATACCCCTACCTAGCCTCTTCAGACGCCGGGAGGATGAGCTCGATCACGTGTTGAGAGTGGTACTTTGCATGTAGTGCCTGAATTGGGGGTGCCATTCATACCACTAATTCACCTGTCCCAGAATGTATCTCTACTCTTTTGGTTCCATTAGCCCAAGAAGATAATGAAGGATGTTGATCAGGGTTGTGGGTACAAAGGCCACCCAGGCAAAAAAAGAAGAAGACATGATCTCAGTGTTACTGCATGAGGGGTCACATGCTTGACGCCGCTACAGGGATTTGCTGGGCTGCTTCCTAGACCCCTGTAATTCACAGTCCTTCCTCCTATGAACCATCATCTGTTTAAAACATGAGTCAAATGACTTCAGGTTTCAGTCATAACTCCCTACCCTCTGTCTGTCAGTCCTCTGTTTATAAGGGGACATGGGTTTGTCACAGACTATTACTTCTGAGGCCTCTAACTGTGCTCCCAAGACCCAAAGTCTAAGTGAGAAAAAGATGATGATTGGTGGAATAGAGCTCAAGCTAAATCCAACATGTGTGTGTGTGTGTGTGTGCGCGCGCGTGTGTGTGTGTAAGCCTTAAGAATCTCTCCCACTACATTTCACAGAAGACAATTCGAATTCCAAATTTATCCTCCCAAAACTCCGATCACCATGGCACAAGCTTTGATACAATCACAATAACTGTTTTGAAAAGCCTCCCTATCTAGACTCTGCATGTGATTCGTCCTTCTCCTGTCTCTTGCCCCATCGCGTCTATTTCCCATTGTTCTGGCAGTTGCCCTGTTTGCCCAAAGACCCAGGGAATTCCTGCAGAGATCTGTAAAGCCTTTCTAGTGCACAGTATTCCATATTCTCAGAACATTTATTCAGAGGTATTTTTATCTTTAGCATGCATATTCTGTTAGCATAAATCACTGCAGCATATAGCACAAACAAATACGCACGGGCTCATGATTATTTTTTTCCTAGTTTAATTTAAATAAAAGTAACATGGGTATGTTGTAAGAAAAAAAAATCGAATAGCAAAAAACAATTTATGACAGAAAAAAATGGTCTTCTACCTACCCACATTCCCTCTCCCAAAAAACAACCTCTTAACTGTTTCTGTTTTTTAATTCTTATGCTTGTTATCTTCAAAATACTAAATAATATGTGCATGAGATTTCTGAATGTATCAAATTTATATTTAGCCTGTTGTCTCCCAGAAATGAAAGATGAGGATTTAATTAACATATACAACCATCCTCTCTTCTCCCGCCTCTTCTTCCTTGTAACATTTGATGTATTATCATTTTTATTTCTTTGCTTGTTTATCTTTAATTACTTTAAATAATATACTTATGCCTCAATTTCTTATGATGCAGGTTCAATTTTCTCAAGCCATATTCTTGGGTGTAAAAAGAATTAACTTTATTTTATGTAACTAAAAGACCACATTTCACCAGCTGGCAGAAACCTTAATCATTGTCAATTCCAAGTGAACTCAGTTGTTTTACATTTAAACTCTATAGCGTCGGATCTAATTCCTCCCTTCCCACCCACTTTTCCCGGGAGGGCAGATCTCGTTCAGGGGATTTATGTGGTGCCAAATCCTTGGGGGTATGTAGGCTGCTAGTCTGTGGTTGACCTCTGTCCTACTCAGCATCTCCTGATCTTTGATCATTAGCATCTCTGTGAACATCCACCGAGTGGTTCAAGGCATGACCGTGAGCTCTGGTTATTGGTCCACATGGTTTGTGTTGTCTGTTTCCTGACAAGAGATCCCGTTCACATCCAGTAGCCATCCTAACCCTTCTATCACCCTTTTCAGGGGCATGAACAGTTTTCCAACTCTCTTCTATGACCACGGGGACACAGGAATCTCAGCAGGGCCATCTCAGGCCCCCTGTGCCTTGGGCTGCCCCACTATAATTCCCATTTTACAGCCCTGGCACCATTCTGTTAACAGGTGGTAGCACTTCAGTGAGGCTTTCTGTTTAGCTTGCTGCCTCCCACAGAAGAGTATACTGCTCCTTTCTACTCTCACTTTTTGCAAACCTGCCCTCTCCTACCCCAGGGGTGGGGGTGGATGGCAGGGCTGACCCCCGGCAACCCCCTAAGTACTGGCCTTCCCTCTGACCATCTCAATCTCAATCTCTGTCCTCCTTCTTCACTTTGGGCAAACCAACCTTTATTCCCTAATTCTTTCTGAGATCTTTCTTTGGATTCTCAAAACCAAGCTTTTGGAATTCAATGACATATTCTTTCCCCTGCAAATCAAAAGCCTTTGGATTTCAGGACGTGAATTTCAAAAGCACACTTAGAATCTAGATAATAAGCCCAGAATGCCTCAGCCTACCATACTATATCTGATAGGGAGAAGACTGCAGGATTAAAAAAAAAAAAAAAAGGTGGGCGTAGGTGGAGAATTACCAAATACTACCACAGACCAGCTTCCAGTGACAGAAGTCAGTATCTCAATTCTCCCCTGCGGAAGATGAAGCTAGTCACATGATTGTCCTTCATTCCTCCCTTCCCCTTTCTCTTATTAATCAGCTGCTATTCAGGTAAGTGACAGAATACTTGACTTATAATGTCCTAAACAGGTATGGATTTGATTTACTCAACTGTCATTAAGTCCAGAGACAGGCAATCCAGAACTAAAACAATGGACAATGATGTTATGAAAAATCTAGACTTTATCTTCCCACTCGGCCATCCTTTGCATGTTGGCTTGTTGTCCCCTGGTTGCAAGATGACTGTAGTTCTAGGAATTCGTTCTGTGATCCAGGGAAGGGAGGGCTGGGACCAGCTGCATCTGTTTCCTTTATTAATAAAGCAAATGTTTTCCCTAGAACAGTTCCCTCCATACATTTGTTTGTTTCTTACTGGTCAGAACTGTGTCATATGGCTACCACAAGCTGTGTAGGTGGCTGGGTAAGTATTTACATTTATGACATCTGTAGTAAAGACAAGTAACAGTGAAGGAGACTGGAAATAAACATTGAGTAACCCAGTTTATAGTGTCTACCAAAGTCCTCCTTTTGCTTCCTCAATATTCATATATGCTAGTGGAACATCATGCCTCACCCGTCACCAAGGGAGACAACCACAGAATTTCATTCAGTTGCTGCCTCAATCTCTAAGTGATGGTCTATCCTCTCCGCCAGGTGTAGGTGGTTCTCTTTGGGGTCAGATGATCTACGGCTAAGAAAAAATACACCTGTTATGTGATGGAGGAAAAGAAGAAGAAGAACTGAAAAACAAAACCAGTAAAACTAAAACCAAACCAAAACAAGACAAATACCCACCCATTTAAGAAACGGTAGCACGGGACGTTCACAGAGGTCACTGTTAGACTCCTACATTAAATCCCACTATAGCAAAGAAGATCTTTGGCTCTGCTCTCTGTGAAGCTCCCTGGGTCCTGCTCCTGCCCTGGTTCTGCTCTCTGGGAGTCTTTTTCTTGACCATTGTCTTCCATGGCCCACTTAAGACTGGTGAAAGTGCTGCCCCTCCAGAATGATGTATGACTTTGGGGTGCATTTCCTATTGGTGCAGAATCAGAGGTCTGAGAGTTACTGTAGGGTGATGGTTCTGAAATGGAAGAATGGAAGTGATTTTGCCCCCAGGGGACAATTGGCATTGTCAAAACAGGGGAAGGTGCGACTGGCATGTAGTGGGCAGAGCCCAAGGATGCTGCTAAACATTCTACACTGCACAGAAGAGTCCCCACAACAAAGGATTATCTGGTCCAGAATGTCAATCATGGCAAGGTTGAGAAGCTCTGGTCTAGACCAATCGCAATAGTCTCATTTCCATCTCTAGTGATTTTATAGGTACAGGCATAACTGTGAGATCCAATGTGACCTGAGGGAAATCTCCTGGGACACTTATGGAAAAGGTACTCTCACTAATAATAAGTGACACATGGTTTTAAAAAAAACCAAACAATCTGGCACTCTTCCTCATGTAATACCTACTGCCTTCTGTAACCATAAGGAAAGAAATCACTGATATGCTGACCGTAGTGGAACAGAAAGATGAAAACCTCAAGTCCTTGATGACATTGCTGAGCTACTCCATTTAAGAACCCTCTTATCTCCAGACTCTTCTTTATATGAGAAAATAAACTTCCTCCTTGCTCAAGTCAATTTCAGTTGGGTTTTCTGTTACTTGCAGTTGAATGCATCTCAGCTGATTTGGGTTCCCTTGGTCTTTTCTATATGACTAGGTTTTGCCCTGAGACTGAAGGTGTTCATTCATATGGAACAGCAAAAACCTGAATGACTAGTGTGGCTTTCCTCTGCTGCTGTGTAAGTAGACCTATATCCCAAAAGATCCATCTCTCTCTCTCCTTGAGGGAATTCTGATTGGGAAGCCTGTTCAAATGGATGAACCATGTGAGGGACAATTTTGCTTTGGAAGAATGAAGGGCCAGCCTCGGCTAGGCTGTAGGTCTACCGCAGGCACAATACACAGCTGGAACCTTAACTTTTCTCAGAGTTCATATATGTTGTAGAAAACAGCCCTCTGTTTTTGCTGATTGGTTGAGTGGTTAGTTTGGCTTAAAGGTAAGTCCTAGGTGTCCTGCCATTCTGCATGCAGAGCTGTGGAACCACCTGTGTAGTTGTTCCTTAAGATTATCTTCAACTGCTGCCCCTTACTCCTGACTTATCCCATGGTTTGATGTAGAGCCTGGAGTCTCTTCCAGGTTCTTGTCTCCCACTGGCATTGCTACCTCCCGTAGCATGTTCCAGGCTTCCTTCCTTCAACACATTTCCTTTCTCTATCTCCCAGAAATTCATTAAACTCATTGAACTTTCTTATCCATTGGTTATCCACTTCTTGTCCTTATCCTGGCCTTCTCACTATGGGTTAACTACGTCTATCTCTTTCTTGTCCCCAGTGGTTTGGGGGGACTGCCAAAAGGAAAATGTGTGCTCAACCTGCCATCTTCAAACCAAAGCACATATTTCGCAGAGCATACCCTCTTACACCCCAATGTGGCATTTCTGAAAGAATGCATCACACACCAACTAGCAACATCAGACTGATGGCGGAGTCAAAGTCAAAATCTGGGATTGGGATTCAATTTACCAAAGCTCCAAAAGTTTGAATATATCATTTTTTTTCTGGTTTTGGGGGAGTTAGTTGGAGTCTATCCTTATATCATGGCTATGGGGAGGATTTGGAAAAAGTTTTGCCACCCAAGGTTGTATGAACTCAAGAAAGAAAACATTGGCTATGTACAATGATAACTGTGATGTTTTTCATTTATCTCAAGTAGCTAACCTACTAGTCACAGTATTTCATTACTTTTTAATCCAGTTACATAATTTTATGCCTGCTTGTAAAATAATACGTGAATCTGTAGAGGAGGAATGGAGTTGAAGTAGTCTTTGAAATTTATAAATCCAGCCCTTGTGATTGGAACAGAGTTTGACAAATGGGCCTCCTGGAAACTCTTTCATTAGCAATGTTGCTACGGCAACATGAATATCGGTCCTGATTTTAGGAGAAACTAATCTCTAAATTTGAATTCCCATGATACTCAGATGGAGAGAGGAGATATAAGAGATTTTCTGAATAACTATTTTTAAACTTCCCAACTGTAGTATGTGTATTGTTCTGGCTTCAAACCTCCATTTCACAAATTTAACTAGGGACGAGTCAGAGAATTGGACACAGATTAGGGTGCATGATGGTCAGGGAATGTCACAGACTATGTGGCAAAAACTCCATGGGACACTTGAGCAAAGAAACAAAGGATGGTGTCTTGAATTGTGGATGAAAGGTTTAACCTCCTGCTCTCATGAAGTACCTACCAACAGGAGAGGATCAGGAAGGCCCAGCTGGCAGCCTGTCTTATTCCTCATACAAACACTGCACAGTGAGCCTCAGATTCATTCCTGTACCCTGGGGAGCCCAGCAGGCCCCCCAGATAGGGACTTACCATCCTCCTTCCTAACAATGAAAGCCCAGGAAGTAACGGTTGCCCTTGCTGGCAGCAGCCACCAGCTGTTCTGATCATATCACCACTGCCACCCACCAACATTCCCTAAGGCTCTGACCTTAGTGACTGCCTTTTCCTGCAAAAATCTAGCACTTCTGATCACTGCTGTGCTCCATAACCTGCATGAAACATGCCCAATGGGAAAACCATTTTATGTTCACTTTCTTGCTTCTATAAACACCCACATGCACTCATGGTAAGTAGAGTTTTAACAAAACTCCTGTGACAACTGTATAGTAAGTAAAGATTTTTTTTTTAAACCAGTACCTTAAAATGTTTCCAGTGTGGACATATTTTACAGATCTCCAGGTGAGAGAGCAACCACTTATTTGCAAGGTTGTGCTGGGCACTTATTCCCCTATAGTCACTCGATGGCACATATTTATCTCATTACTCTTAAATGGATAATGAGATGTATCTAAAAGAGAAAAGACCACATAGGAGGAAATTCTGCATGAGATTGTCACAAAGCAACCTAGGCGGAAAATAACAGACTATTACTGAAATGCTAAACTGGAAAATAAGTACCTGAATACCACATTCGCAGTACAGCATAGATAGAGACCAACACTGAATTGTTTAAGCTCTAATCAATCTAAAAAAGAATGCCGAAACAAGGCTAGAGACCTGTTAGAGTTTGCAAAGTGTTTGCTTTCAGTTAGTTGGAGTATTTTCTGCTCAGGGTTGGATTTCTTGGTTTTGTTTTGTTTTTTTTTTGCAGATTCTCATTGTAAATCCATTTTCACAGTGACTAATAATTATTCTTAAACAGTGAATGTGTGTGTGTGTGTGTGTGTGTGTGTGTGTGTGTGTGTGTGTGTGGTGTGGTGTGTTTTCTGCAAAGGGAAGAGCTGGTTGTAGTTCATGACCCTGCTTACACATGGTCAAGATGTCAATAGCATATTCCTGGAAGGTCTTTGCTAACTATTGCTTCGGTTGCCTTTTCACACCCGTGATTCAAACTGTTCAGTCAGCTAAAATGGATAACAAGTGACCTGGTGCAAATTACAGGAATGTGCAGGACAAGCTCCAGAAAGCACTCAGCTAAATGCCTGTGCAGTTCTATTAGACAACCCACAAATTCTTCTGGGAATGAGCCAGAGACCCCTTTGACAATGAGCATTTCTGATCCAGGGCATCTTTCAGCCCATCTTCAAGTGATGCGAGAGCATTACTTGAAAAGTGAGTCACTTCCAGGGCTGAGGAGTGGCTGTGCTTTTAATTTATCTATTGAACTTCAGTCATGATGAGTAATAATCCTATAGAAAATATCAGTTCTTCACTAGAATGTCAATACCTGAAGCAGACTGAGTGTTTTGTCATCTTCATCATAGGACTCAGACATGCCAGACTTTAAATGGCAAACTAAACATGCCCCAAGGCCTTTTACAGTCATGCTAATACAAGAGAACAGGGAGGTTTGGTACCTAGTTTTTGTGTTTGTTGTTTTTGTTTTCTTTGGTAAGCATACTAAATTATAAGTCATAAATACGTCCTTGATTTATAAGAGCAGAAAAAATTGAGTGTTTCTTGACTGCCTTTCATCTCCCATAATTGAATTTCTCAGCGTGCTGATGCTTGCAGGAAAGGGAGGAAGGGAACTGAAGTTTCCTGAAAAATTAGCTAGGTCTGATCATAAGCGCAGGGCTTCACGTATTTTATAACATTTAATTCATACACCATCCTGGAGATATTTGATGTTATTATTTCAATTTTATAGATGAAGAGGCTATTTAGCTTTCCAAGGTCACAACATGAGTAAGTTTTGTATAATCTGACTTCAAAGACCACATTCCTTCTATGACCTTATCTCCTTGAACCAATCTGACATATTATCTAAAAAATGCTGACATGGTGTTATTTCTTCTTGACTCACCTTAGAAGTGAAACCACCATTGGTTGTGCTCTTATAGATTACATTATATTACACTAAGCCATGAAAAATCAGAGAAACTCATTGTCTTGTTCTTTGTTTTTTGTGGGTGTAGCTTACTTCTTTGTTTTATAGATTGAATTCAAGATAAATTCTCAGTCTACTTCTGAGACAATCCAAGATAATTTACAAGCTAAAGCACCATATGACATTTACATCAGAAATAGAACTGAGGCCGGGCGCAGTGGCTCATGCCTGTAATCCTAGCACTCTGGGAGGCCGAGACGGGTGGATTGCTCAAGGTCAGGAGTTCGAGACCAGCCTGAACAAGAGCTAGACCCCATCTCTACTAAAAATAGAAAGAAATGATCTGGACAACTAAAAAAAATATATATATATAGGAAAAATTAGCCGGGCATGGTGGCGTATGCCTGTAGTCCCAGCTATTCGGGAGGCTGAGGCAGGAGGATCGCTTGAGCCCAGGAGTTTGAGGTTGCTGTGAGCTAGCCTGATGCCACAGCATTCTAGCCCAGGCAACAGAGCCAGACTCTGTCTCAAAAAAAAAAAAAAAAAGAAATAGAACTGAGTTGATCAAAAGGAACTTGTTCAGTCATTCAGCAAATATATATGAACCAGGCACTTTTCTGGGAATTATCTTACCAGGCACAAGGTTAACCTCTTATTATACCTAAGTACTGCATAATTCTGGTATTAAGGGGGAAAGGGAAATATGTTATATTGCAAAGTTTGCATTTTGTAATAAGTTAAAACTATAAATTTCACATGAGAAATAAAAGATTCCCAGAACAAAAATCAAGTAAATGAGTCATATGGATCTTTAGAGAAAGGGCACTGAGTAACCTAGCGGAGAAAACCAAAACTACCATTTTGAGAAGGACAAGGCGTGCTGTTCAAATAAACGACTCTTAAATCGATCATCCATACACTTATGCTTTATAGGAATTAAAGTCTTGGTCATCAAACAACATAGATCAATAGCTGGCACAGAGAAGCATTTCTGAACCATCAGACAATACTACAAGTTTCCAGTCCCCACATTACACAGGGAAAAATATCTTCACCCCAGAAAATGTGTTTTTCAAAAGTGAATTCAATAAAGGATGATATCAATCACCTACTTTTTAAAAAAATGCTATAGTATGCTTTCAAAAGCCAGCTATGCCTTAGGTCTAAAATAGTCAACATAAAGCACATGTATCAGGTATTGTTTAGTTTTTGTTTTGTGGAGTTTGGGTGACAACTCAAGATAGAGAAATAGAACATAGTGAACAGTTCTTCACGAAAATTCAGGGAACTGCTAAAATACAAAAGTAATATAGCAGTATGATGAGATCTGTGGGTCTACCTGGAAAAGTCTGTTTTGTTATTCTTTTCTTCTTAAAATATGGCTCTCTCAGACCTCTTGCTATGACATTCTGCAAGCATTTGGCATTTTTGACAACCCTGCTATTTTTTAGACTCTGTCCTCATTGCTTTTAGGACACGAGTGCTCTGGTGATTGTCTGCTTCTCTTTTGGGCCACTCTTCTCAGTCTTATCCTGGTTTCTCTCAACAATATACCTAGACAGCTACACGCCGGTGCTCCCACCCAAAACAAAGACATTTGACCCTGTGCTTTGCTCAACCAACACTCTTCTGAAGGAAACGCATTCGTTCCTATTGTTTGCATTGTCACCTCAATTCCTCTATGGAAACTCCCTTTCACAGACTTGCAGCTGCCACTGTGTCATCAGAGCTTCCGGGTTGCGGGGGAGATATTTAACGGGCTCTCACACCAGCATCTCAAACACAACCTGGCAGAAACAAAGCACATTTCCTTGCACCGTGCCTCCTCCTACACATCACACATCAGGTAGTGTCATCGCCATTCTCCTAGATTTGCAGATAAATTATTTGCACACATTGTTAGTTTTACCTCAATAGTTTCTATGATAGAAAGGTGATGTTTTAACCCTGTTTGGGTCGTGGACCTCTTTGAGAACTCAATAAAGGCCAGGTGTCCTTGTGGTGGGCACGTATGTGAGCCCCTCCATTCTCCCAGCTGCTGCGCTCAGGAATAGAGCTGCTGCGTTTGCACCCTGCCCGTGCCTCTGAAGAGCTGTTCCCAGACGATCACACCAGGAATACAAAGGTGCAGCAGCTCCTGGGAGGCCAGGGACTCCCCTGATGGGTGATTTAGCTGGAAGATTCCCCAATGGCTTTGCTGAACCTTCTTTAGACAGCACAGCATTTTAAGAGGTTTCCGCCACAACTTCCTTCCTTCCCTCCCTCTCTGAGAGTTCTACCAGCCTCTCCCAGCTCCTTCTCTGTTTTCTCCCACAGGCATTTCAACATTTCTTGAATGTTTAATCCCATATTGGCATCTGCTTGTTGGGGGGCTGCTAGCTAACAGAATCCTCTCCCCTGTTAAATTCACACATGGCTTCCACAAAATTTGACCCGCAACCTTTGAGGTCAATGCAGCCCCTTGATCCATCCGTGGGCCATGCAGGGGTTGCTGGGCCATCACATTAAAAACTCTGCCCTGGAAGCTGTCCTTTTCTTTTCTCCCCCGATGCCTTTCTCCTACACCTCTAATTCAGGCTTTTCTTCATCTTTCTCTTAGTACTTAACTCAGTCTTAGAATTTATCTTTCATCTCCAAAATGTCTCCTTTCCAATGCATTCCTCATGATCCTTCCAGAACTTTTTTCCAAAAAGAAGCAAAATCCATTTGCATCACTCTCTTTTTCACAAGCCACCAACTGCCTGCATTACTTACAGGATGGTCCTTGATCAAGGTCATGTCTGCTTTACCCAGCCTTCTCCTTTCCACATTCATCACCCCTCTGCAGCCACAGGGGTTTCTTATCCCTCAGGCTGTTTCCATACCCTAAAATGGCCTTTCCCCTCGTTGCATCAGTTAAAAAGTTTTCTCTCTTGTTTAGACCCATTCGAATGCCACTTCCTCCCTAAAATCCATTTTCTACCTTTATCTCGATGCTTGTCGTGAATAGTTCTGTGAGGCTCCGCCTTCCTCACTAGATTGTAGATTCCACAGAAGACTATGCATTTGTCATTTCTTCCCGGCCGCCCACCCAGAGCAGTGCCTTTCCCCTCACAAGTGCTCAGGAAGTGACCTGAATCACCCCTGAATGCTCACAGGATAAACTCAAAACTCATCACGCTGGCATTTAAGACCTTCCGTAATCCTGCTCCACGCAGCACTTTCTCAGCCTGCAGCAAGGCTCATCGAGAAGCCTCGCACAGTGATTTTTATGTGGCAAATTGACCACCATCCAGTGTCTGGTAGTCAGCCTCAGAAACCAAAAGTAGATCCTCCTCATGAGCCAAACTCATGAGTTTGATGTAGAAACCCAGAATGATAGCTGACTAATCTTGCTGTAGGAACCAGAATCCTTGAAACGTCTATGATCAGTAATTTTCTCTCCGTAAGAAAATCTAAAAGGAATGCTAAGTTACAATCAAAAGAATGCATGGTGAGTATAGAAAGAGAAGAACTGGATTAACTGAATATGTAATAACAGCTTTATTCATTCATTTATTCATCTAATTGAACATCTACTCAAGCCTTTCATGCTGACATCCCCTCTGCCGTGCTGTTGCCAATGAGACCATAAGGCCAGAAATCATTTGGGTAAAACTCCCTCTTCTCTGACAGAGTTTGACAAGGACAGCTAAATTTCACTTGCTAGGCTTCTAAGACTGATTAATCCTACTTTTTCTGATTGTTTTCTTTATATGTGTTAATTTTATATATTCTGTCTTGTTACTGTGCAATCCCTTGGGCCAAGGATACAGTTGGGTATTTCAGGTGAACTTGTATATCTGGGCTTTGACCTTTTCATGATGCATTGGCAGCCTTCTTTCCTCCAGTTCTTGCGGAGTACGTCACTGTGGCCTCCTTGCTATCCTCCAAGCATCTTCCATTTGTTCCCTTCATAGAGTTTCCACCCCAGCCATCCTATTATATTTTTCCTGAAAAGACGCCTTACTCAACTCTGCCATAGTACATTCTTCCTACCTGGACACCCACTTCTCCCCACTTCAAACTCTCCAAAGCCTGCCTCTTACCTAAGAATGAGACCAGATTGGAGTTTTTCCATGCTGCCTCCTCTAATTATTATATACCATTTGCAAATCCTCCCTCCTTAGAACTCCCACTTATACTGAATACCATGTATTAGTCATTTTGCCCTGTGTTGCCTGGGCTTTTATTTAACCCTCTACTGAGTGAATGTGTCATCAGCTGAATTGTAAACTCTTTGAAAACAAGAATTTGCCTTATAAAGTCACAATTCAGATAGCCATCCTTCACTTACAGAGAGAGAGAACGCCTTCTTCCATAGCCCCTCCTGGGACCCTCTGTCACCATGACACTGCTCTTCCTAGAAGACTCCTGCTGGCCAAGCCTCTCCAAACCCCATTGTTCCTCCCACTCACCATAGTCCAGGCTTAAACCCTACTGGCCCCACCCGCTTCCTCCTGTCCCCAACCTCCGCTTTGCTCCTACCCTCTACCCATTCTTGTCACCTTGGCAACCCCTATGGTCCTTTCCAACCATCCATTTCCTGTCCCCAGTCAGCTCCATGGAGCATCTTGCCTCCAGCCTGGGAACTTCAGCCCCAGGCTCCCCATTTTCCACCCCTCCTGTGTCTCTACCCAAAATAAATCTCCATGTTCTTGCTGAATGTGCTGCCCTTTAAGCAACTATTCTCCAGCCTCCCTCCCCAATGCCAGCTAAGAGGAGATCATCACCTAAGATCCCAGAAACATAGCAATAATTGCCCCTCCCAAGTAGCAGGAAGTTATGGGGTCCTCTTATCAGGACAAGCTTTCCAGCTCCGTTGCCTTACAGAGGGGCTGCATTTGCGGGAAGACTTCTGGGTTCTGGCAGCCAGAGGATCAGCACCTTGGCCAGCACCAAAGGAGCCTCTGGCTAAGTGCTGTGACCACAGGGATTCTCTGAGGTTCCTATCATCAGGTACAGATTCCAGGACCCAAAATGAGTTCCGGGTGCTCTTTAGGAATGGGTACT
>RJWJ010026976.1:0-16142 GCA_004363605.1 Indri indri
ATGTCGGGTAGGGAGAGAGGGGGAAGGGGGAGGGGCGAGGGGGAGGAGGGGACGGATATATGCATACACAAAGGGTGCAATGCGCACCCTCCGAGAGATGGACATGCTTGGGACTGGGACTTGGGGGGAAGGGGGGGCAAGGGCATCATATGTAACCTAAACACCTGTACCCCTATAAACAACAAACAATAAAAAAAATAAAAAATAAAAAAAAAATAAATAAAAGCATATGTCATGGTGTTTGATGTATTGTATATGCTCACTGAATTATAGTTAAATCTAAATAATATACATTCCTATTTAATTTCAAGAATTGATTCTTGTGTACCTTACTAAGTATTCACTTCACATTTTCCATCCCCCTTTTCCCCAACAGTATATAATAAACAAGTGTTTAATTTTTACTAGGACCCATTTAATTATTATGAAGAAACTCTGGATATTTATACATCTCCCTGAAGATGGATTGTCTCCATCATGAAGATCTCAAACAATCTGCTGCCTTACATGGACCAACCAGGTTCTACAAGCATGGCGATTCTACTTGCTGTTTCATTCCAGATATGATGTTGGGGAAAAAGATGAGTCAGTATTCAGAGAAACACCTTTTCATTCCATCCAAAGGAGACAGGGAATAGAAGTAGAAAGGCAACAAAGAATATTCCTTTATCAGTTAAATTGTCAAGTTCGATCCAATGACAATCTGTTAAATTCATTTTTAAAATATGAAAATGGTGTCAGAGGAAAATGCCGTTGTTTCTGACTGAATGCAGGTGTAAAAGTACTCAATGTCACTGAACCTAAATTAATCATGAGACTGAGAATACATTTTAGAGATGTTTATGATAAGTAGTCTGTTGTGATTGAAACTATTCATTTATACTAAAATAAGGTATTACTCCATTAACCAATTACCACTAAATAAAAAAATAAAACTTTTTCTCTATGAAAGGAACTGTTAAGAGAATGAAAAATCAAGACCCAGACTGCAATAAAATATTTGTAAAACATATATCTTATAAAAATTATATCCAGAACATATAAAGAACTCTTAAAACTCAAAAATAAGAAAGAAACTCAATTAAGGGTAAATAATATAAAGAGACACCTCACCAAAGAAAATATACAGATAACATATAAGGATATGAAGATGGTCAACATTTATGTCTTTATGAATTACGAAATGAAACAAAAATGAGATAACACTAAACAATTACTAGAATGGTTTAATAAAAAATCTGATAATAACAATTGCTGTTAAGGATATGGAGCAACCAGAACTCTCATTCATTGCTGGGAGAATGCAAAATAGCACAACCATTTTGGAAAGCAATTTGTAGTTTCTTACAAAGCTAATCATAGTTTATCATGCAAACCAGCAATTGTGCTCCTGAGTATTTAACCAACTGATTTAAAAACTTACATCTACACAAACATCTGTATGTGAATGTTTATAGCACCTTTATTCATAATTGCAAAAATTGGAAGCAACCAAGAGGTCCTTTAGTAAGCGGACTGATACACGAACTGTGGTATATCTGTACAATAGAATGTTATTCAGTGATAAAAAGAAATTAGCTATCAAGAGAAGGAAAAACATGAATGGATCTTAAAGGCATATTGCTAAGTTAAAGAAACCTGACTGAAAAGCAACATGTTTCATTATTCCAATTAAATGATATTTCAGAAAAGGCAAAGACATAGAGACAGTAAAAAAGATCGTTGATTGCCAGGGATTCTGGGTGGGGGAGGATGGCTAGAAATGTTGAGTGCATAAAGTAAAGGAGATTCCCTTAGGGCAGAGAAACTATTCTGTATGATACCATAGTTGTGAATTCATGACACTGTGTATTTGTCAAAACACATAGAAAGGTACAGCACGAAGGGTGAACCTTAATGTCTATACGTGTTTTAAAAATCAGAGTTTCTTGCCCAGCATGTAAGGAGCTTAGAAGTCATTTCCCCAATCCACAAGACCTGAAAAAAAAAATGAACAAACTGCATAGTGAAAATACCAGAAGGAAAAGAAAACAGAAAGGAACAGAAGAAATACTTGAAGCAATAATTGCTGGGGAATTTCCAAAATTAGTGATAGACACCAAACCACAAAGCCAGGAATCTCAGAGAACAATTGGCAAAATAAATGCCAAAAAAAAAAAAAAATACACTTAGGCATGTTATATTCAAACTGCAGAAAATCAAAGAAAGATAAAGAAAATTTTTGAAAAAAGCTAGGGGGAAAAATCACTTTACCTAATAGAAGAACAAGAATACAAATTACATCGGACTTTTCTTCAGAAAGCATGCAAACAGTAAAAGAGAGGAGTGAAATATTTAAAGTCTTGAAAGAAAACCACACTAACCTAGAATTCTGTATCCAGTGAAAATAACCTTCAACAGTGAAGGAGAAATGAAGACTTCATCAGAAAAACAGAAACAAAAAATCCACCACCAGTAGACCTGCCTTGCAAGAAATATTAAAAGAAATTCTTCATAGAAAAGGGAAATGTAAATGTCAGATACTTAGACCTATGTAAAGAAAGGAAGCGCATTAGAGAAGGAATAAACGGAGATAAAACAAAATCTTTCAAATTTGTCTTCTTAATTGATCTAATGGATAAGAGTATCTTCAGTATAATAATAGCAAGAATACATTGGGTGATTATAGCATATGTGTGAGAGAAATAAATGACAGCAATGTTACAAGGGACAGAAGGAATGAATTGGAAATACTGTATCATAAGGTATACACATGACACATGAAGCAGTATAATGTTATTTGAAAGTGAACTTAGATTAGTTGTATTGCATAATGTAAACTCTACTGCAACCATTCGAAACATTTAAAAAGGAAGTAGAATTTATATGCTAAGATGGGAGAAAAAAATGGAATCATATGAAATGCTCAGCTAAAACAAGAGAAGGCAAAAGAAGAAAAGAGTGGAAGACAAGAAGGAAACCAAGAACAAAGGGAACAAATAGAAAACAAGCACAAATACAGTCAATATTGATCCAACAACATCCACAAGCACTTTAAATTTAATCTTACCGTATGATCTAACACTCCTTGGTATTTGCCCAAATGAGATGAAAACTTACATTGACACAAAAACTTGCATGTGGATATTCATAGCAGCTTTTTAATAATTGCCCAAACTTGGAGGCAATCAATATATCCTTCAATAGGTAAATGTATAAATAAACTGGTATATCCAAAGCGATGAAATGTTACTCAGTATGAAAAAGATACAAGAGATATCAAGCCATTAGAAGATATGGGGAGACCTTAAATCCATATCACTAAGGGAAATAAGTCAATCTGAAAAGGCTACATACTGGGTGAGTCCAACACTTTGACTTCCTGGAAGGGCAAAAAACTGTGAAGACCATAAAAAGATGAGTGGTTACCAGCGTTATAGGGGAAGGGAAAAATGAATATGTGGGTCACAGGGGATTTTCATGGCAGCGAAACTATTTTATAAGACACTGTAATAGTAAATATATGACATTATTTATTTCTAAAAATACACAGAACTGCTGAACACTGCTGAATATATAAATTGCTGACTTTGGGTGATAATCATGTGTCAATGTTGGCTCATCAATTGTAACAAATGTACCACACAAATAATAATAATAAGGGAAACTGTGTAGAGGGAGAGAGGGTATGGGGGAATTTCTATTAATTAAAAAAAAAAAGTAGACACAAAAACTGTAAAAAAAAATGAGGTCATACTGAAAGAAATGCTGAAGGGAAATGTATAGCACTGAATGCATATATTAGAAAAGAATTAAAATCTCAAATAATTAATTTAAGCTCTCATAACCAAAAATCCTTGAAAAAGAAGAAGAAATTATACCCGAAAGCAACAGAAGGAAGGTAAAGATGGTGGAAGAAATCAATGAAAGCAACAGAAGGAAGGTAAAGATGGCGGAAGAAATCAATGAAATTGAAACTGAAAAATTGTAGTGAAAAATCAATGAAACCAGCAGTTGGTTCTTTGAAAGTTTCAGTAAAATAGACAAATTTTTAACAAGACTGAGAAAGAAGGAAAAAGAGAAGACAGAAATTACCAATATCAGAAATGGGCCACAGAATATCACTATAGACAATAAAGACATCAAAAAGACATAAGGGAATCTTACGTACAATTCTATATACGTACAATTGGCAATTTAGAGAAAATGCACAACAACCTCAAAAAACACAAGTTACCATATCTTGCTAATATAAAATAATTTTTTCAGTATGTTTTGTTAAATTTATAAAGTAGGCTACAAAATAGTATATTCAATTAAGTTATTTCTTGGAAAAAATCTATATACACACACATACATACATAAAAAGCCTTTAGTTCTTTCCTTTATTACTCTTTTGGTGGTACAATTATAGTATTTATTTATTTATTATTTTATTATTTTATTTTTTTAAACTCAGGATATTATGGGGATACAAACACTTTGGTTACATGTAATGTGTCCTTTCCCCATACAGTGTGCTCCACACCCATTAGCTGTGGGTTTGCCCTCCCCAGCCACCCACCCTCATTCCCCCACCCCTCGAACACCCCCCTCCAGCACCCCATGAGTATTACTACCATGTGAACACCTTAGTGTTGATCAGTTAACACCAATTTGATGGCTCACATCCAAAAGACAGAAAGCTCACAAATCAACAAACAACCCAAGTGTCCATCAATACATGAGTGGATTAATAAAATGTGGTATATGTATACCATGGAGTACTATTCAGCTTTAAGAAACAATGGTGATATAGCACCTCTTGTATACTCCTGGATAGGGTTGGAACGCATTCTACTAAGCGAAGTATCCCAAGAATGGAAAGACAAGCACCACATGTCCTCACCATCAAATTGGTAGTAACTGAACAACACATAAGTGTACATATAAGAATAACATCTGTTGGATGTCGGGTAGGGAGGGAGGGGGAAGGGGGAGGGGCGAGGGGGAGGAGGGGATGGATATATGCATACACAAAGAGTGCAATGCGCACCCTCCGAGAGATGGACACGCTTGAAACTGGGACTTGGGGGGAAGGGGGGGCAAGGGCAACATACGTAACCTAAACATCTGTACCCCTATAATAACAAACAATAAAAAAAAATAAATAAACAAACTAATAAAGCATCTAAAGGAACTGGAAAAGAAGAGCAAATTAATTCTAAACCTAGCAGAAGAAAACAAATAACTAAGATCAGAGCAGAACTAAATGCAATTGAGAATAAAAGAACTATACAAGAGATCAACGAAACCAAAAGTTGGTTTTTTGAAAAGATAAACAAAATTGATAGCCCTCTTGCTAGATTGACAAGAACTAGAAAGGAAAGGACTTTAATAAACTCAATCAGAAATGAAAAAGGAGAGGTCACTGCAGACATGATGGAAATACAAAAAACATTATCTTTGAAAGCTATGAAGAAACTAACACCAATTCTATAGCATCTTACAGAAAATAAAAGCAGGAACATGTCCCAATATATTTTATGAAGGTGGTATTACTCTGATACAAAAACTAGTTAAAGACTGTACAAAAACCCCACAAACTATTAATAATGTATTTCATGAATATAGGAGGAAAAATCCATAACAAAATATTAGCAAATAGAATTTAGCAATATAAATAATAATTGTACACCAAGCCAAGTGGAATTTATTCCAGACATGCAAAGATGGTTCAATATTTGAAAATCGATCTATGCAATCCTCCATATTAACAGTCTAATAAAAGGAAAATCATACAATCATATTATTTGATGCAGAAAACTTATTTAACACAATTTGATATTCATTTATAATAAAAAATGTCAAAAGTATATGAATAAATGGGATCTTCTGCAACAGGATAAAGGGCATCTACAAAAAATCTACAGTTGACATTATATTTAATGATAAAAGATGATAGTTTCCCTACTAACAGTGGGAACAAGGCAAGGACATTTACTCTTACTCTTCTTAGTCAAAGAGTGCTAGAAGTTCTAGTTAGTGCAATAAGGCAATAAAACGCATGTCCCAGAAAGGAAGAAACAAAACTGTTCCTATTATATTTTTAGATGTCCTAATTATGTAGATAGAAAATCTCAAGAAATCTATAAAAAAGTCCTAGAGCCAATATGTGAGTTCAGCAAGTTCATAGGATATGATATCAACATAGAAATATAAATTCAATTGTTTACATACAGTGAAAATATGAGCACATTAAAAATGAGAAACCATTTATGATAACTGAAAAAACAAAGTAAGTATAAATATAACAAAACTTGGACATGTCTTATATGCTGAAAACTGCACAATGCTGATTTTAAAAAACCCTAAAAGATATAAATAAATGGAGAGATATATACTGTTTTCATGAAGACCCAATGAAGTAAAGATATCAATCCTTCCCCCCCAAGTGACATATGGTTATAATGGAATTCCTATCAAGATCCCAACGTGATTTTTTGCAGACATTGACAATTCTAAAATTTATACGAAAAATCAGAGAAACTTAAAAGCTTAAATAATTTTGATAAAGAGGAAAAAAGTAATAAATCATTCCACAAGATTTTAAGACATTATACAGCTATGGTAATCAAGAGTGTGTGGTATTGGTGGAGGAATAGGCACATAGATCCATTGAACAGAATAAAGAACTCAAAATTAGATCCACATAAATGTGTCCAAAAAACTTTTTATAAAGATAAAAAAGATTCAAAACAGGAAAAAAATAGCCTTTTCAATAAATAGTGCTGGAGGAATTGACACAATTAGGTGGAGGAAAAAAGAACAAACCTAGACCTAAGTTTCAACTTTATACAAAAACTAATTCAAAATGAGTAAGAGACTTAAATGTAACAACTTTTAGAAAAAACATAGGAGAAAATATATGGGCAAAAAGTTCTTATATTTGACACAAAATTTATAATCCATAAAATTTTAAAAAATGATAAACTGAACTTTGTCAAAATTTAAAGGTTGTGCTTTGAGAAAGACCTGTTTAAAGGCAGAATATACAAGCCACACAGTGGTATAAACTATTTTCAAATGACGTGAAAAAGGACTGCTATGTAAAATATATAAAGAACTTCAAAATTCAACAGTAGAAAATGACAACAAAAACAATTAGAAAATGGACCAAAGACAGGTAGAGATATTTCACAGAAGAAGATATATGAATTGCATATAGGCACATGTAAATGTGGTCAACATAATTTATCATAAAGGAAATTCAACTTAAAACCACAATAAGATAACCACAGCACACTTATCAGAATGGCTAGAATAAAAGACAGTGACAGTTATCTTATCAACAACACCAAGTCTTGGCACAGATGTGGGGAAACATACATTGATAATGGGAATGTAAAATGGTACAGCAGTCTGCAAAACAGTTTGTCAGTTTCTAATAAACTAAACATGAAAATACCATACAATTTATTAATGCAGTCTTGGGCATTTATCTGAGTAATGAATTTATGTTCATAGAAAAAGCTGTACACAAATGTTTATGGCAGCAGCACTCATGATAGTCAAAAACTAGAAACAATCCAGATTTCCTTTACTGGGTGAATATTTAAACTGTAGTGTATCTATACCATGAAGCACTACTTGGAAATAAAAAGAAACTACTGATATACACAACGACCTCGATGATTCTCTACATAGTTATGCTGGAAGAAAAAGAATGTCAATGCCAATATCAAAGGTTTGCATACTTCATGATCCCATTTATATAACATTCTTTAAATAACAAAATTATAGAGGAGAATAGATCAGTGGTTGTCAGGGGTTAAGGTGGAGATGAGGGCAGGATAGAAGTGGGTGTATCTATAAGGGTAATAAAAATGTTCTGTCTCTTGCCTGTATCAGTATCAATATTCTAGTTGTAATATTGTACTATAGATTTTGCAAGATGTTACCATTGTGGAAAATTAGGTAAAGGGTACATAAGATCATTTTCTATTATTTCGTACTTCTGTATGTGAAACTACAATTATCTCAAAATAAAAAGTTTAATTTAAAGAAGGAGAAACCAATTTTAATAATACATTTCATTTAACACAACAGATCTAACATATTATTCTGACATGTAATCAATATAAAATATTAGGTAAAGGAAAAAGAGATGTTTTGCATTTTTTTCACCAAGGCTTCAAACCTGGGGTATACATAAAATATACCTGTAGCATATCTCAAGTTGGATACTCATTTTCCTCAGAAATGTTTGATCTATATTTAGATTTTATATAATTTATCATTGAAATTAGGTTAATATATTCAAATTATCATAAATACACTTATACTTAAAGATTTTCCAATAATTAAAGTTACCTAAAAAGCATTTCTTTAATATTTGTATGCACATTGCTAAAACTGGCTCATCATTTTTAGAAGAATTGACTTTAGTTTGAAGTAAAAACATCAATTTCAAATTACATTTGTCTAAGTGAGTTAAATTTACTGATTTCAGTGTCAACTTAGTATTATTAATATTTAATTCAGAGGGAGTATTTCATAAATTGAAAGTAACTCTAAACATAATCAATACATACAAAATGTTCTTCACATCGGTCTTTTAGTTTTGCAGTCAATGTATTGATGCTGCCAATTACAATTAACACCTTCCACAGGTTGATTTATTATAGAAAAATATGTAATTACATTATTATTGATATATATTATTAAAACTTTCTATTTCCATATAATTTTTTGTACCTCTCTAGCTAAGTCTTAAGCTTTCCCTTTCTTGGAGCTTCAGTTTTGGCTCATGGAGATTCAGTATGATATCAGTGAGAAAATGTAAATCACAGCATTACCGAATATTTGGCATGTCTTTCTTTTGTTTTAGGAAAATCTTTAATGGAAGTTAATGGTACAGAAAATCTTTGAAATATTAACCCATGACTCAACCAATGAACATTGGCAAAGACCATATGATCCTTAAATTTGGTGTCTTCCATTATTTTTAACAGTTCCATAAACTGGTGATGATTTATAACATTGCAGGTATATGCTAAACAGTTGCATCATTGTAAACTGAGCAAGAAAATTTCGTTATGTATCACATAGGAAATAAAGTAATAAAGGAAACATCAGTACCTTGTTTTAAAATTCCAATAAATCTAGATGCTTTATAGCTGGACACTGTTGTGATATATACTTATTATCTTATCCAGCTGAAATTTTTCTTTGACAGTTGTGAAAGATTCAAAACTATGCCATGAGTTTGATTTTCTAGGCTGAAAATTTATATTTCTTTATAAACTTGGAAATACTTTGTCACAAAATACATTCAAATTGTTAATTGGGCAATGTTTTTTACACAAGTGGTCTTCAAAAATTTCATGGAAAATGCATACTATGAGAAAACTATGCAAGGATTGCAAAAAAATTTTTGCACCAAAATAAACTTGCACTAACTTGTTATAACATGTCTGAAGAATATCTAGTTTGAGGTACTAAGAAGGATAAGACCTCAATTTGAGAAGAGCCCCTATGAGAGCAATATCAATTCTGCTAAAATTGAAGCAAGACCTCTCCTTTTTCATTTTTGATTGAGTTTATTAGAGTCCTTTCCCTTTGGATTCTAGTCAATCTAGCTAGTGGGGTGTCAATTTTGTTTATCTTTTCAAAAAACCAGCTTTTGGTTTTGTAAAACACCAAATTTATGGTGAATCTTGGGTAGAAGAATGGTGAAATCATTGATGCTTTATGAAAAGTTGATGGACACGGTGCCGTAAAGAAATAAGTAGTTGGCAAATGGATAACTAATTTTAAGAAAGGACGGGGTGGGGCGGTGGGCGGTGGGTAAACTCACAACCGATGGAGGCGGAGCACACTGTATAGGGGAAGGGCACACTTGTAGCCCTGGCTTGGGTGACACAAAGCCCTTACATGTAAACAAAATGTTTGTACCCCCATAATATGCTGTAATAAAAAAAAGAAAAAAAAAATGAAAGGACAAGACTATGCGGAAGATGAAGCCCAGAGCAGCAGACCATCCACATCAATTTGCCAGGGAAAAAATAATCTTGTTTGTGCCCTAATTGAAGAGGACAAACAGTTAACAGCAGAAACAATAGCCAACAGCATAGACATCTCAAATGGTTTAGCTTATAGAATTCTGACTGAAAATTAAAGTTGAGTAAACTTTCCACTCAATGGATGCCAAAACTGTTGCACACAGATCACTTGCAGACAAGAGCAGAAATTTCAAAGGAAATTTGAAACAAGTGGGATCAAGATCCTGCAGCATTTCTTCAAAGAATTGTAACAGGAGATGAAACATAGCTTTACCAATACAACCCTGAAGACAAAGCACAATCAAAGCAATGGATACCAAGAGGTGGAAGTGGTCCAATCAAAGCAAAAATAAGCCAGTCAAGAGCAACAGTCATGGCAATAATTTTTTGGGATGCTCAAGGCATTTGCTTGTTGACTTTCTGGGGGGCCAAGGAGCAATAACATCTGCTTGTTGTTACAGTGTTTTGAGAAAGCCAAAAATTCAGTGGGAAAACACCCAGAAAAGCTTCATCAGAGAGTTCTTCTCCACCACAACAATGCTCCTGTTCATTCCTCTCATCAAACAAGGGCAATTTTGTGAGAACTTCAATGGGAAATCATTACACATCTACCTTATAGTCCAGATTTGTCTCCTTCTGACTTCTTTTTGTTTCCTAATCTTAAACAATCCTTAAAGGGCACTAATTTTTCTTCAGTTAATAATGTAAAATAGACTACATTGACATGGTTCAATTACAGGACCTTTAGAGATGAACTAAATGGATGATATCATTGCATACAAAATTGTCTTGAACTTGATGGAGTTTATGTTGAGAAATAAAATTTATATTTTTATTTTTATATTTTAATTCCATTTTCCATGAACTGTTTGAAGCCCATCGTATTACATGAACTGGTGACCTCTGAATTGAGATTTGTCCCACCAGGTCTTTTGGACTACTATGTGGGCTCCCTTATTAGAAGCATAGTATAAAACACAAGGGAATTCATTTTCATGATGCACTGTAACCCATACTGACTGCAAATGTAATCCAAGAGCCCCCTAATGATTACAGCTACCCCACAAATTGGAATGCACTCCACAGATAGACTGTGAAGTTTTCATACTTAAAGTGCTCAATTGCAGTTAGACTTTTTACTTGGTAGGAATTCCACTTCTTCTTTTCGACTGGCAAAGAATTTTCAGCAGCAAACATAAAACCAGTAATATAACAAAAATGATTCTCTTAACCCCTGGCTACTTTATCAAAATATTGGTTAGAGACTGTGGATCCAGAGTAGCAGGAAAAATATCTTCTCAAAGTATCCTTTTCCTTGTGGTTATCACAAAGTACTTAATTGCAAACATTAACTGTAATAATAAAATTTAGACAGTTTTTTTATTATTTTGGAAGTGAACTCATTTCTATTTAAATATATTTGTAACAGTTGGAAATATATTTGAGTGCATATTTGCTAAAACTGCATGTCTTGCAGCCTTCTAAATCCTCAGAGAAATACTTGGGTAAAAAAGGAAAAGGTATTTTTCATAACACATCTCATCAACTCACAGCATTAAAATTCAGTATACCAAAAAAAGGCCATTCAAGGCAGCGAACACAATTTGTCTCCAGAGACAGAGCCATCAATCACATTATTTTGCTTCCTCTTATATCTCTGAGAATATTGAGGCCAGGCTATTGGTCTTCAACTAAAATAACTCTACTTTGCTGCAAAACTGGTGAAAACATGAGTTCCTACCTTTGTCTTATTTTGCCTGGGCAATAATCTTTGGTTTTTAGCTATTCTACCAAACTGTAAACTGGAAGAGATATTGCCATTCCTGGGGGTCCTTTTATATTTTTTTCCTTTTAAAGTCTAATCAAAAAGAGCACATAGGAACTACTCACAGTGGCCTTTCATGAGGAGCAAGCAAGCTTTACCAAGGCATTATGTGCTGTCAAGGCCAGTTGTCTGTTTCTGACAAGGCCTAATGGAAGCAGCACGGATTTTGAAGCCTTACAATGTGTTCGTAAGCTTACGTTACGACTGACTTCCTGAGTACCCTTGCACCAAGTTATTTAGGTTGTCAGAACTTCAGTTTCTTTATTAATAAAATAAAGATAGGTTGGTGCAAAAGTATTGTGGTTTTAGCATTTGAAATTTGCCTTTTGATACTGGAATACATTCTTAAATAAATGTGGTTGTGTTATAAATTTTTTAATGCACATTTATCACTTTATTTTTTTTGCTAATGACTTATCACTTGGTGTTTATTTTATATTTATGTTAGACTATGGAAATGTTAGACGAAAAGCAAATTTGAGTGATTTTATTATTTGAGTTCGAAGTGGGGCATAAAAAGCAGTGGAGACAACTCACAACATCAACAACGCATTTGGCCCAGGAACTGCCAATGAATATACAGTGCAGTGGTGGTTCAAGGGCTTTTGCAAAGGTGAAAAGAGCCTGGAAAATGAGGAGCATAGCAGCTGGCCATCACAAGTTGACAAAGACTAATTGAGAGACATCATTGAAGTTGATCCTCTTACAACTATAGGAGAAGTTGCCGAAGAATTCAATGTCGACCATTCTACAGTCGTTCCGCATTTGAAGCAAATTGGAAAGGTGAAAAAGCTTGATAAGGGGGTGCCTCATGAGCTGACCGAAAATCAAAAAGATCGTCAGTTTGAAGTGTCATCTTCTCTTCTTGCATGCAACAATGATGAACCATTTCCCGATCGGATTGTGACGTGTCATGAAAAGTGGATTTGCGACAACCTGTGACAACCAGCTCAGTAGTTGGACCGAGAAGAGGCTCCAAAGCACTTCCCAAAGCCAAACTTGCACCAAAAAAAAGGTCATGGTCATTGTTTGGTGGTCTGTTGCCAGTTTGATCCACTACAGCTTTCTGAATCCCAGTGAAACCATTATATCTTAGAAGTATGCTCAGCAAATTGGTGAGTTGCACCGAAAACTGCAACACCTGCAGCCAGCATTGTTAAACAGAAAGGGCCCAATTGTTCTCCATTACAACACCGGACCACACATTGCATAATCAAGTCTTCGAAAGTTGAACCAATTGGGCTACAGAGTTTTGCCTCATCCACCATAGTCACCTGAGCTCTCACCAACCAACTACCACTTCTTCAAACACCTCGACAACTTTTTGCAGGGAAAACACTTCCACAACCAGCAGGATGCAGAAAATGCTTTCCAAGACTTCGTTGAATCCCGAAGCATGGATATTTATACTACAGTAATAATAATAATAATAAAAACTGCCTTACTTCCTGTTGGTGAAAATGTGTTGATTGAAATGGTTTCTCTTTTGATTAATAAAGATGTGTTTGAGCATAGTTATAATTATTTAAAATTCACAGTCCAAAGCCACAATTACTTTTGCACCAACCTATAGCTATAATAACTGAAAGAGTGTCTTTTGATGATTAAATGAATCACATACATTAACAAGCATACTCTCTGGAAACTATCATACAAGCATGTATTATACTGTCTGGAACCTAAGAGGTACTAAATAAATAGAAAATACTATTAGTAACCCCTACTTTATTGAGAGTATCACACTTTTCAGATCCAGAAATATCTCCTTGTTATGGGCACTGAGAGGGAATATTTGTTTCCACGATGCCAATATTTTATCACCTAGAAAGTCAACCCCCTCCAGACATGTTCACCATCTATGTCAAAGACTTCAAAGATAAGTGTAAAAGATTTGGAGATTCTCTTCATTGCTTTCATTAGCATTCATTAGTGCTCTTTTTGTACATAAGTAAATATTTTTAGTGACTCTACAAATATTTGACAGGGATACTTATCAATACGTTCAAGTAACACAAAGAAAACAAAGGCCAAAGTGGCCTTAGCATCAGTAGATAATGAAGATTATCTGGCAAATTTACGACCCCTCAAGTTAATTAAAGATAAAGTAAATGTTGGTTCACAAGTTGTGATTTAATAGAGTCAACATCCAAACCTGCACCAATTCCCCTGGTCCAACTGTTTTTGGGTATCTGCAAGCTATTCTTTCTCTTCTTGAGTTTCTATACTTGAAGAGGATTGAATCACGCTGGCATAAAGAGGGTCTTTTTCCTAGACTGATGTCCTAAGATGTCTCTGCTTACCTAAATTATGCATTTCCTTCACTTAATTTTCACCTCCTTGTAGAAAGCTTCCTTGATGGCCTTAGGCTTCAAAGATAAGAAAGTCTACAAAAATCGTGTGTGCCACTCAGGTAGTATTTATCATGTGCTAGTTTTCAAACCTTCCACCCTTCAGTGGACTCAGTACTTGGCAAAGGGCCCTACAAATAGGAAGTGTGCGGCATATCTTTGCTGCTGTACTCAGGTGACCTCTGTTCCAGAGTAAAACAGTCCCTTTTTTTGGATAAAAGAATTAAGTGGTGGGGCTGTCAGGGGATGAGGGGATGGGAAAATGGAAAGTTGTTCAATGGATCTAAAGTTTCAATTATGTAAAATAAATACATTCTAGAGATCTGCTGTGCAACATAGGGCCTGTTGTTAACAATACTGTATCATACACTTCAACATTTCTTAAGAGGGTAGATCTTATGTTAAGAGTTCTTACAACAATAACAAAAAACATAAACAAAAAAAAAATGAAGAGGCACAAGGAAACTTTAGGAAGTGATAGATATATCCATTACCTTGATCGTGGTGGTGATTTCACAGGTATATGCATATGTACAAACCCATCAAGTTGTATATATTAAGTATGTGCATTTTATATTTAATTATATCTCAATAAAGCTTATTTAAAAATATATTGTGGAATAAAAAAATTAATGGGTGAAGTACCACAGCGAAAGAGAATATTGTCAGATTTTATAATTTTGAGTATAGGAAATGCCTCCATATCTGCACTCAGCACCAGAACTAAATACTAATGTGCCGTCATCCATATTGTCATAAAAGAACATAACAAAGTAAACAAACAAAACCCCTGCACAACATGCTATTGGTGTTGTGTTTTGCAATCTGACAGAAGGCTGTTTTCACTTTTAGCCCAAACTGAGCATTGATTTCACCTTGATTTCATTCCCTTGGAGTGTACAGTCTAGGCTCAGAGAGGACAGAGACTGCAACTTGGAACACTCTCTAACCTCCCACAACCCACTGCTTAACCTGCTGATTTAAACACAGCAGCATTCTTGAATGTATGATAAATCAGTGATCTTTAAGGTGAGATACCTGCCCATGGGGGTACACAAAGAATTTCCAAGTAGTAGAGAGAGATCGGTACATCTAAGAATATTAGTGTTCAGATCCTCTACCTCTTTCTAAAACTGACCTGTCTGAACACACGTCTAGTCTAGGACTCATGCAGGTTATGCTTTCACATGTTCACTTCAAAATTGTCCTTCTTCCACGTTACAAAAGAAAGGCATCAAACTCACCCTCCTGGGTTCTTTAGTGCCTTAGGTTATATTAACGGCCTCCCAGGTGCTAAGCAAAGACAAAATTTAGAATATAAGTAAAACTTCTTTAAACAAAAAATGGTAGTAGAAATGTGGTGTTTGGACTTATCTCAGGATGTTCTGAATTCAGATATATTGTGGTATGAGGAGGTGTGAAAAAATGTGTTTAATGTACTCTTTACCACCACAACCCAAGTATTTTCAAAGAAACCATTGATCGGTGGCATTTTATGAAAGCAAAAGAAAGAGAACCTTGTTAAGAAATATGGAAGGCAATGGTGCTTTATTTCAGAAAGGTGACAAACCCAAGGTAATGCTTTATGCATTATCCATCTTAGATTTAAAATATAAAACTAAGATGCAGTCACAAAGATGGTAATAATACACTTACTTGAACTGGAAAAAATGAAGTCAGACTTTTTCTGACACAGTACATCTGATTGGTTTGACAATGAAAACTATCTTTGCTAATTAGTTTATCTGACAATCAAGTTCCAAATTTTAAATAAGCTAAATCTTCAGCTCCATAGTTTTAAAAATCAATATATTCAAAGCACATGAGAAGATGAATCATTTAATATTAAAAATCTTTTATTTTCAGAGGTGAATTAAAATCGCTATTTTAATTCTTTGTGGCTTTCTAAGTATATAAAGGTGCCTCAAAGTAAAAGAGGAATATATA
>RJWJ010026977.1:0-22581 GCA_004363605.1 Indri indri
TGCTAATAAACCCATTACAAGTTGACTATCCTAAGTCGAGAATGCATTTAATACACCTGTCCTACCCAGCATCGTAGCTTAGCCTAGCCTAACTTAAACATGCTCAGAACGTTTTTATTAGCGTACAGTTGGGTACAGTTATCTAACACAAAGCCTATTTTATAATAAAGTGTTGAATATCTCATGTAATTTATTGAATACTGAAAACAAAAAACAGAATGGTTGTATAGGTACTGGAAGTATGGTTTCTACTGAATGCGTATCACTTTCTAAACATCATAAAGTCAAAAAATGGTTAAGTCGAACCATTGTGAGTTGGGCACTGTTGGTCTGTGGTGTAAGGTAATGGGCTAATCTTTTTCTTTGACGTGTGAATGTCTGCTTTCCCCAGCACCATTTGTTTGGACACTTCAGTCTTTCTCATGCAACAGCTAAAAGTTAATATTAAATAGTAAAAAATGCACATCTGGAGCTATGAATTTGGAAGCTGTTGCTGGATAGTTGTAGATGTGTGGATGCCTCTTCCATTTGGATATTGAAATTTCCTGGAGTCGTTATAGGACTAGGATTGGAGAAGAAAATTACGAACCCAGTAGCAAAATTGGTCAAGAAAATTGGATAATTTATCATGGATTGGGAACAGATATGAGTAGATGATAGCATGAGCCACCAGAGGAGAAATCTAAAATATTGATGGTTCTTGGATTCCCAATTCAATCCGGGCACTTCATGAAGTCAGAGTACCTGGGATAACTGATTACTAATCATATGAGCATGGATGATGTATGTAAGGAGAGGTATAAACATGAGGGTATGTTTTACCAAGCCTGTATTTGCCTGGTGAGCTGTATGTACCCTTCCACAGCTTATACTGTTCAAATGAGGAAAGCTTGGAGTCCACAGAATCAAGTGTTACTCCTTGTTACGGGTCTCATTTTGGGGCCCTGTTGCTGAAGTGGTGCTGAGCAATCTGTCCCTCCACCGTGTAGCTGCCCAAGCTGAAAACCTCCCAAGGGTCATCCTTGGTTCCTGTCCTCCCCTCGTAACCTGCATTCTATCAGTCCGTTACCAAATCCTGGCGATTTGTCCTTCTTAGGTACAACCTAATCCCATTTCCACAGCCACCACCCTGATGGAAACCACCGTGGCTTTTACTGGGACTGTGTCACCGCCTCCTAACTGATCTTCCTGCTTCCACTCTGTAGCCAGAGTAATCTATTCAGAATAGAAAGAAGAGTAGATCTGAACCCCTCCCTTGGCCTACAAAGCCCTCTGTGATCTGGCCCCTCCATGACAGCCCTCCTCCCGCAGGGCACTGTAGCCTCACTGGTCTTGCAGGTTTTACTGCGCACTAAGCTCATCCTAGTATAGAGTTCACTGCAGGCTCCGGGGTCAGACTGACTGCATGTGAAGTCTGCCCTTTCACTGACAGTGTGACCTTGGACTGGCTGCTTCCTGTTTCTGTGCCTGTTTACTCCGCTACAGTAGGCATGATGGTAAGGAGGTGGTCATGAGGATTAAGTGGGAGAATACAGGGCAGGCGTTTAGTGCGGGCCTGGTGTGCAGGACGTGTGGACCTTTAGTGGAAATGTCCATTGTTGGCTCCTTGTTCAGGGCCCCACTCAACTATCTGCTCAGAGAGGACAGCCCTTATTTAATATAAGGTACCCCCATCTCCCAAATCACTGTCAAGGTTTAGCATGGCACATAGTATTGCCTTGCATCTAGCTGTCCCCGACACCATACGAGGGGGCACACTCTGGGAGAGTAGGACCTTGTCTTGCTTCCTGCCATGGATCTAATAGCTGGCACCCAACTCAAATGTGAGGAAATGAATATGTGTTCAGTTGTCTAACCCGTTGTGGCTAAACCAAACCTTAAAGTAAGGAGCATTATGTCTCCATGGAACCGGAAATGATTTGTATTCCCTTCTGCTTCACTCACCTTAAAGCCAGCCATTTGCAGTAGTTAGCATGGAGGTTGTCATTCACTTTTGGGGTGCTGGGAGGAGGGGAGTCAGGATCAGTGCGTACATGCACACGTGTGCACATCACCCCTTTACGCATTTATTCAAAACCTACACTGAGCTCTTTGCTCCTGCTTGGTTCATACCTCCCTAACCGTGGTCTTAGGTCCCCACAGTTTGGATTGGGTGTTCACTCACTCATCCAGATCTTCCAGCCTGAGCTCCTAAAGCTCCAGTTTATCTGGATGTTCTCAATTCCATATCTCCCTAATTTGGAAATTGATCACAGCCCTGGTCCTTCCCTGGATCAGGGAGAGAGAGGACTTGGGGAATTTACATAGCTCAGTCTATCAGTAGTACAAGTAGTAAACTTTTTTTAAAGAGTATTTTTCCAATAGGAAGAACAATCACATGGTTAAAATAAAAACACCTAAAAGTGTATTAAATATAAAAAGGGCTACAGTGAAAAGTATGCCTCTTTATGCAGTACTTTTCCTCAAGGCAACTAATACTACTTAGTTCCTTTGAGTATTTTTTTCAGACATTTTACACAAATAAAGCAAATGGCTATGTCCCTACCACGTTTACATGGTGGCATACTAACCACACTTACACACTGCTTTTTCGACTATCATATTTGAGAATACTCCGTATCAGATCTGCCTTTTTCTTTATAATTGAGGTAAAACAGTAATATGCACTTAATACAGCTCAGTGAGTTTTTATATATGTATATGAATGTGTATGTGTGTGCATACTGTTAGGGTGTGAGAGCTAGTGCACTTGGGTTTCGAGAAAGATTTCTCCAGGCAAAGATTAGGATAGAAAGAAGAAATTTATTTACTTTTCATTGGGCAGAAAAAGGCCAACACGGAAGCGAAGGAGGTAGAGAATGTTAGCAGAGAGAACCAGGTGCTCAGGCTTTTTATTTAGGGGGTGAGGAAGGGTTATGGCTGTAGCCAAATTAACAGGGTGCTGTTGCATCCAATCCGTTCTTTTTTCTCAGCGTGAAGATGATGACAGAAACTGCGGCAGGATGTCAAAGTCCAAGAGTTGGCTCCCCCGCCTTCCCCTGGAGACGGGACAATGGGGACTGTCCCCGGAGATGTGACTATGCCCTAGAGCTACGGCTGAGGCCTGAAGCTCACACCCTGCTGTTCACTTAGGAACTTTTCAGACTGTAAAAAAAAGCAGATTCTCCAAGTCCATTTTGAAAGAGCAAGATTTACATCTTTTCCCATCTGTTAAGGTCTTTTCAGAAGTTGTGCAAAACAGAACTCCCTGTGCCTGTTAGTGAGAGAACTCACAGGATTGATCTTTAACCGTTACTAGGAAATTGTAGGATTAGATATTTTCCTGTTGGTTTTTGCAAGGCCTCCCCTTTCATACGCGCTTGTATAGCCACCCGTTTGTCACGTTTACGTACTACTGGTTGTATGGAGGCGCCCTCGTTTATTTAGCCTGCTCTCTGTTAGATATTTGTGTTGTTCCCAATTATTGTTAGAAACAAAGGTTTAGTTCATATCCTCACACATACTCGTGCATGTGGAAGGGCACCACTTACCTGCACTAACACAGGTTCATGATTCTGATGTCCGAAAAGCACTGACACTTTTTTAGAACTATTTGACAGCAAAACCTGACCTAGACTGAGTTGAGCTTGTATATGGTCTGGCCCCGCAATGTGTCTAATCCTAGGCTTTGCAGCAGCAATGCTAACATGCCTCATTGCCTGACTTGCTGTGCACCCTGCTAGGGGTACTGTGTAGCATATCCTGTATGCACTGAATTACCTTCCTAATTTCATAAAAGTTCTGAATTGCAGAACACATTGGCCTCAAGGCAAGGATTTCAGATAAGGACTTGTGGACCTTATCCTAAGGTTTGTTCATATGTAATAGGCGCCAAATCTGCGCTAACCGTTTTTACCTATTTTATGCCATTTACTCCTCAATGCAATTATGAAAGTGGTTACTTTTGGTGGGAAGTGGATTGTAGAGATTCAGACTGAGAACCTGAATCAGACCTCTTGGTCCCCAGCACCGTGGGGTTTGGGTACGTTATTTAACCTGTCTTAGCTGCATGTCCTTGCCTTTGCTCTGAGGAGCCAACAGTCGTTAGGATGAAATGAGGGTGCGTGTAAAATGCTCAGGGCGATGCTGACACTGAGCTAAGACCACACGGATGCTAATGGTCACCACAGTCTTCGCTTTACAAGTGAGCAGAATGAGGTGTGAGAAGTGGAGTCATTTGCTTGAGATCCCAATAAGAATCAGGGCTGTGCCTTGAACCCATGGCCACCTAACACAAAAGCATTTCGACTCTCATGCAAGAATTCCTTGGTTTATGTGGGCCTTTTGAAATAAAGGTGGAATGAAAATATGGATGCATATGTATATATATGTTGACACTCCATGGCGACTCCTCTAACCAACACGGGCAGCAATTGCGGGCCTTATTTCTCTGTTTTAGATGTAATCCTTGTAGCTCATTTCCCTGTTTTTCAAAGAAGGAAAAGATTCATCCTAATCATCCTCGTTGGAGGAGAGCTGCAGTTGGAACCTACTGTCCCTCCGCTCCCCAGCTCCCACGGGCCTGGACAGCTGAGGCACCCCGTGCTCTTGCAGGGCCATGTGCACAAGACCAGTCCTGGGAAGATAAGCCCTCGGTACTCGTTTTAAACAATGCTCTGCCAAGCCCCGCAAAAAGCAAGCATTTACTTTAACTTCTTTGTCCTTTTTTCCTCTTGGCTTTTGCAGTAGCTCTTTTTTGAAGAAAAAGAAGAGCCCCCTTACCTCAGTAAAGCCACCACTATTAAGGTGTTACTGTAACGGGACCAAAAAAGGAAGGTGGTTTACCCAGCCATGCAGTTGGTTGACAAGGTGGTGATCTTTCCACTCAGCAGGCGGTGTTGAGGTGTGGGTGCTCTCTACACACATGCGTGTGCACACACGTGCACACGTGCTCACTCACACAGCCTTGCAGCAGCAGGGTGGCCCATGGTGGCATTTTCGCCCTGCAAAGTGAACAAGACGTTTTCTGGTCTTGGTAACCTCCTCCAAGTTTTTCCTGGCCGGGGGGTGGGGTGGTGGCGGTTGGTGTGTGCGTAACTGCGGATCTAATTCGCAAGTTATTAGATGATGAAGTGGTGCTATTGGCATGCTATTCGTACCTCCGGAATTTCTTACTAACTGAGCGTTTTCTGGTTTTGTCGTGAACGTTGCCTTTCCCTGTAAGACTCCCCGCCCCACCCCTGTCGCACTGTCCTCTCAGCGCCTGACTCTGCCTCTGGGGTGGAGGTGCGAGTAGAGTCCAGGGACGTTAATAGATGCGGTACGACAAAAGCAGGTTCTGTGCTTAACTGGGTTAAGTTTGGGTGATTCCTGGGTTAAACAAAGTGAAAGAGGGTTCTTTGCAGAACTTATCAGGTGGTTTATTGTGCTAAAGTACACTGAGACTCTTTGAGAGAGGGCTGCGTTTTCCACACTAATGAGACCACAGACGCCTTCACAGTAGGTCTTGTGGTACTGGCGTCCTGAGCAACACAGTGAGGACGTGTCCTACCAAGGGCACCTGGGAACCCAGCCTGACCATGGTTCATCAGCCAGTGGGCCATGGTCACATCTGAAGGCGACCAGCTATCCCTGCAGTTGGTGGACTGCAAGGCAACCCTGAGGTTTTCTGTTCACGGGGTCACGTTGGTTCCCCATTCATGCTGGGAGAGTCTAGGCCTGTGGTTGTGGCTGAACTTGGCTTTCGACTAGTGGTCACGCTCTTATGGTACCAGTATAAGCTCCCACTGAAATGTGTGTTTTACGTCAACACTAGTTTTGCCGTGTCCAGGTACCGACCCCTGACAGTCCCAGAGAAGCACATGCTTCATGAGGTTTCTCTCCCTCAGAGGACTTGCACCTCACCTGTGTCAGGCTGATGGGCACTGTGTCCCCAGGAATCCCAGATCCACAGCTTGCAGGGGGACCTTTCTATGCGCTGCCACCTCTGCCCAAGACTGTCTTTCCCCTCTCCCGCCTCCCTTCCTCATCCAATCCTGCCACCCCAGACACAGCCCCGGGGCCAGCCCAAGCCCGTTCTCTGGTCCCCACCACAGGCCCTGACACATCTCACAGCACATGTCACCCCATTGTCACCATCTCTTTGCATGTCTGGGAACCATTGGAACGCGAAGGACGTGTCTTAATCGCCACTGCATGTTCTGGGTCCCAAGGGCCACTGGACTCCAGGGGACGTCAGTGTGCCGTGCTGTCCTTGACCTGCTGTCTGCTGACGTGGGGGTGACGGGCTACCAGCAGAATAGGGGGTGGGAAAATTCCTGTTTTTTTTTTAATGTTTTCACCAACTGGGGTGAGCCCTGGGCCCCTCCTGAATGTTGGTGTGTCATAGTCTCAGGTGCGGGGTGGGTCTCCTGGTCAGTCTGACACAATTGGTACACGTAGAATTGGGAGGACTCGGTGCAGACATGTCTAGAAAAGCCTGTGCTTTTCCTACGGGTTTGGTTTGAATGGACACTACGAACCTTGTAGGCGACCTTTTCCCTTTAGCACCTTCCGTATGCAGGCATTCTTCCAGGCGCTGGGGAGGGAGCAGTGACTAACACATGCCTGCCCTCGTCATAGGCAGCTGCATCCTCGTGGGGAGGACAGGCTACAGCGACGTTAATGGACGTTTTATAGGAATAAAACCCAGTGTTTTTATTAGGAGCAGATTCTCATTTTCGCCTTGCCCTCCTTCCCCTAACCGTCCATCCCGCCTGTTACGGCTTCTGTGCTGTTACCATTGTTGTGTTGCTGCCACAGATGCTGTTAGGAACGAGATGGGCTATAAACAAATGCAATGATAGTCATCGGTCCAGAAGATGTTTATGAAGCAGCTACTAAGTATTGGGCATGAAGCTAACCTAGATGAGAAGGCAGAAAGCCCCCTGGGATCACGGCTTTGAACTTTCCACTTGGCTGCACTGCCAGGTCCGGGTGGGCTGGCCGGCGTATTCGGTGGGTGCGGCCCCAGTTCACCCCGTTTGTGCAGAAAAACTTGATGACGGCTGGCGGGCTGTCCACGCAACGGGGCATTGCACTCAGGTTTCTCCCGCCGAGAGCCCAGGCTCAAATGTGGGTAGACAGTGGGACTTAAGTTGCTTTTATGGGAAAGTGTTTTTGAGCTTTAAGTTTTTTTAAGAGCCATAAGACCCACTTTGGGTTTTGTTTAGTGGTTAGTTCTTTTTACTTATATTTACCTATTTTGGAATAAAGGGCTGAATCAGTCCTCCCAAAAAGCCAGAATTCCAACTTGAGGTTGGGTTTATAAATAGAAAACCTAGGCTTTCCAGAACTGAAGCTCGCTAAAACCAGTTTTGTTGACAAAGGGGAAGCGCTGTCAACTAGTGGGCTGAGCACTCTAGGCTTCTGGAATTCCTGAGTCCCAGGCATGCCCCCAGGACAGTCTGACTTTAAACCTCCTGTGCCAGGGACGCTGAAAGGAGCCAGTGAGCCGCACCCAGGGTGGCCTGGATCTGCCACTCCCCAGCCAAGCCATATGCCTCCCATGGCCTCGATCTCCTCATCTGTAAAATGGAGCTAGCTCAAGGGTCCATTATCTGTGGATTAAAAAAATAATAATAAGTTTCAAAAATTCACTTTGTAAAAGCAGAAGTAATGGAGATTTGAATCATGGCTGGTCAAGACTGTACATGCCTAGAAGCCGGGGTCATGTTCTTGCCCTTTGCTGCGCACATTTCTTCGTCCATTCACAAGTATCAGTCCAGCATCCGCTACAGTCAGGCCCCAGGCCCCTTCTGGGCGCTGTGGCATCAATGGGATTCAGTCAATAGACACGTCTATCACATGGTTGGAAGCTTACATTCCAGGCAGGTGGGAATGGGGCAGGGAGACAGATCCTAAGAAAGCCTGATTGTCTTGGAGAATGACACTTGCTATAATAAGATAGGGTGATACAATAAAGTGACAGGTGCAGCCAAGTTTAATCATGATAGATAATGTGTATTGAGTGTGCAATGTTCTAAGCATGTCCCTGTATTTCATATAAGAGTAGGTACAATTGTCATTCCCATTCTACAGATGAGTATAAAGACATGTAGGGCTGTTGAAGACATCCCTGAAAATGAATCATTGACCCCACATTCAGGGCTCAAATATATGGTGGGGATGATTGTGTATAACTATATAATTTCAATCCAGTGTCCTCTCTGAGAAGGCTGGAGGATGAAGGGAGCATTCACAGAAGGGGTGATATTTGAGGGTTTTGAGGGATGAGTAGGAGTTCTCCATATAGTTTCTCACTGTAGTAGTTGTTGGTTCATGGTGCCATGGACATTTGCTGCCTCTTCAATAGATTGAATTCTTTAAATGATGGGTCCAGAGAAGCTCCTAAGATGTCAGTCGAGTACCTTGCCCATATCATAAGGCCCTTAATATTTTTGAGGAATTATTTAAGGTATGCTATCACTATAAATCTTTAAAATTAACTCATGTATTTTAAGCCAAAGTTACACTTTCAACGTGGATGATGACATACTGCAAGCATTCTGAGGACAGGCTCTGTTTTTCTAGGTTGCAGTTTTGAACCTGAACTTCCTTCAGCCAATCTTTTTCCCTCTCGGAGTCCTGGGTTCCTCAAACATCAGCTGGGGTTCAACCAGACGGGTGAAGCCCAACAAAATCAGAATCTCTGGTGTGAGACCTGGGCATCTGCCTTTTAAAAAAAGGTTTTCCAGGTGACGCTAACGCATAACCAACATGGGAACCACTGGAGTAGAAACAAGGTCCCCAACGGCATGCTGCCCAATGCCAAGGTGGCCAAAAGGGAGGGATGCCGTGGGAACTGGGTCTCTTCCTTCTTCAGCCACAGCTGTTCTGATTATACCTGTTCTGTTTATTGACCTTTCATATAACATTGTGTTGGGAGAAAGGGTGCTGTCACCAAAAACCAATGCTTGAAAAGTCACTGGAACAAAAGCCGGTTAGGACCACCCAACTCCACACCTGGGGTTCTGTGGGGTTTTCTTCCCGGGGGTTTGGATCTTGGTACCATTTCTGCTCTCTGCAAAGCAGCTGCTGCCTTCTGTCTCAGACCTGGCTACCCTTCCTCGATAGGTGAGTTAATCCCCCGCTGTGGCAGTGGCAGCTTCACAATGAGGGTTTTGATTACCATGGTATGAATTACAGTGAAGTGCCCTGGTGAGGGGTCGAAGGTATGTGAGATCCTCTGGGATCAAATGTGAGATATTACTAAAACGAGACTCCATTTAATAGGTGATAAATCTTGATAGTGTAAGTTTAATATAGTTTGATGGTTGTAAATCCAGTGAATCTACTGTAGGAATTTGCTGTATGTTGCATTTATAAAATATTTAGTCAGGTGTTTTTAAAGGTATGGCTTTTCTCATAAGGTACTGATTTTTATGGGCTTAACAAAATTTCATATTGGTTTTGAGTATGCCGCTGTTCAGGGCTTTTGAAAAAGAAAAGGTATTGTCGTCTCCTTTTTGGTATTATAAGAAAGCTCTTTGGTAATACTCAGAGTAGTAGCCAAATCGAAAAGTAGATTTTTGTATATGTAAGAATATATTTTTGGATAAGAAAATAGTAGGACAAAAGCAAATTTAAAGTGAGCTTATACTTGAGGTTTAGACTGTAAATATTGGGAAGGAGTACACACATGGCCACAGTGTGGACATTGGGACAAGTCTACTTGGTTGGTGGCCGGGAGGCCCTGAGTTCATCACCAGCCACGTGCATTTGTTTTCTGCTGCTACGTAACAAATTACCACAGAATGAATGGCTCAAAACACATTTATTATGTCACACTTTCTGCGGGTCATGAGTCTGGGCACAGCTTAGCTGGAGTCCTCTGCTCAGGGCCTCCCAGCAATCAAGGTGTTGCTGGGGCCGAGGTCTCCTCCACGCTCAGGGTACTCCCAAGCTCATGTTGCTGTTGGCGGAATTTATTTCCTTGCAGATGCAGAACTCCTGGCAGCTTGCTTCTTCAAGGCCAGCGGGAGAGCTGCTCTTCCACTTCAAATTTCTCTTTTCAGGGAAGGCCTGGATTGCCTTTTAAAGGGTTCACTGGATTAGGTCATGCCCACCTAGGATAATCTCCATTTTAGTTAACTCAAAGTCAACTGATTAGGGACCTTAATTACATCTGCAAAATCCATTCACCTTTGCCTTATAAGGTAACCTTACCATGGCAGCAACATCCCGTCATACTCCCAGGTCGGGTCCACACTCAAGAGGCATGTAGACCAGGGAGCGGGAACCTTGGGCCATCTTGGAATTCTGCCTGCAAAGCCACAGCTGTGAGCTCGATGGTGAATGGAGATGCATGGGAGGGATGTCATCAGCCGCGACGAGATGACCTGTTTGAAATCTGGGAGGAAGCCGGGAAACCCCTGGTGCAGTGTGCTACGTGCCCCGAGCAGGCAGGCGGGACCTGGATGGAAGGATAAGATGGGGGGCTTTTACCAAGGCTGCACTTCTGCTTCCTCTGAAGATGCCACGGAACACACCGGGGCGACGTGAAAATGAAGGTGCCAGGGGCAGATACTCCATTTTCTTCCCTTCCCTGGGAGAGCCGAAGGAGTGGGCGCCGAAACTGCCTCCAGCTCACTTTTCCCAACAGTCGCCTCTGCAAATCCACACCCCTACAATGGCACTGACGTCTTTTTTGGATTAGAAATGGAAGCATTGCTCAATCACTTGCTTTGACTCCCTAATTCCCCCCAACCACTCTTCAGGGTCAGACGGATACTGTGGCCAACAGTCCCGCGACGTGCCATGGGGGTGCCTCCCCGTGGGACCGCGATCTCCACTCCCCCACGCACACTGCCCCGGACGCCCCTTTACAGATTCCTCACTGATCACTTTCCGCTTCACAATTAATGTGGGACCCGGTTGGAGACAGCCAGGGAAAGACAATTTTTTAAACAGATGCTGTGGGTCGCCGGTAAGTTATTGGTTGAATAATATTCGGAGGACAGATAACTGCTTTTGTCATTGAAACCGAAGGCGCACGTCGCACGGCCGTGATTGCAAACGCAGGGAAATGAAGGGAAAATTCATCTTATTTAAAAGTGTTTTAGTGTCAGCAAACACATTGCAATGCTATTAAGAAAGTTTTTGTTAAGGACACGTTCGACTTGAGGTTTTTAATTTGTTTGAAGTATTTTGCTAAAACAGAATTATGTTGGAGTTTACATAAAAGTAGAGAATGACATGAAAAGTTTTAACTTAAGCAGCAAAATATAAAGGCTAATCTTATTTAAAAGTAATATGTATGTCTTGATTGAGTGCCCAGATACGCTCAACTGGGACTTTTTAGTGGAATCGGTCTAAGCTGTTACACTGAGTTATACCGGGAAGGTTTTCCTGAGCTTATACAGCCAGACCTGAAATACTCTTGTGGCTGCATTTAATAAAGAAACGAAAGTCTTGAGTAAGGGGATATGATTTTTTATGACAGAAGGAATGCAAATAACTTTTAGTCTCATTGCCTTGACCGGGTTTGGTTTGATTTGATGGAGTTTAATAATGACTTATAACCTGTGCTGACAATATGCAGGCCCGCACAACGTCATTTAACTCATTTATTCTGCTTGCTGTAAAAACAAAGAGATGGCAAATAAATATATGGAACGTTCATTGTTTGTCAGAGGGCCCAAGCCAAGAGTTTTCAGTGACCTTTTAAAATATGGTCCCAGGCTAGTACTAAAATGTCTGTCACTCAACACACACACTTGCATGCTCTGGCCTTTTAACCCGTGCATCTTGTGTTTTTCTCTTTCAAATGGGTGTATGAATTTCCAATCAGCTGCAGCGATTTAGGCTTTTGCATCGGAGGATTACTGTAAATTGCAGCCTGACAATTACAATACGCAGGGCACTGGCGAGTTATTAATGGGCTCGCCTACTGATGGCCTTTCAGCGCAACCTCAGACCTGCCGAGCCGCAGCCTAATTGGATCCAGGGGTGGAGGCCCCTGCGGAAGAGGCGAGTGGGGCGCGGGGCTCCCCGGGACCCCGCCTGCAGCGGAGGAAGATATCAATTGATTATGGATGGCTCCTGTCCGCCATGTCGGATCTCTAATTCACCTCCTCCTTAATGACTTGTATTGGCTTAAGGAGCTCCGCATTATTTGACAGCGTCAAGCTCTGCTGACAAAGACCAGCAGGTGATTTTAATTGAGGACTTCTATTGCTAGAGATTTTATGCAAGACAGAGCAACAGTTCAACAGACACAAAAGAGGCCTGTAAAAAAATAAAAATAAAAAAAATCCCGCAGCAGTTCTAGAAGGAAACTGGGACCAGACCTGGAGTTAGCTACTTTACTTTCATTTAGTTTACACGTTTTTTTTTTACCCCTTCGGTGGTGGCATCAGGAGAGAGACCCCTTCTCCTACCCCCCTGCCCCTGGAAATTCTGCAGCCGTCTCTCCTCTCTTGGGTTTCAATATTTATCTTTAGGGATGAATTATGTCCAGGCATAAATTATGTTTGACACATCTTGATGCAGGGGGAAGAAATTAAATTTTTCACTGCTCTGAAAAACATTCCGCAGAACATATCACGCTCAGAGTGCATCCTGAAAAAACCAGGCGTGCTGTTTAGTTTTATGAAATTAAATGGACGGCCTGTCTGAAGTGTCGGAAGGGGTGGAGGATAATGATCAGTGAGCGAATGAATGAAAAAAAAAAAAATGAGGGCTGATAGGATCGCAGACTCGGAGCCCTGGGAAGAAAGAGGGCTGAGCTGGGTCCATCCAGAGAGCTCCTCCCTGCTGGGGTAGGTCAGGGGACCCTTTGAGACGCTATTGTCTGTCGGAGCTGAGGCCGTGGTGCCAGCCGGGTGGCTGGAGAGTTGACGTTTGCTGGGCCCCTGATGTGAACTGTGGTTTATGGCCCGGGCGGGGCTGTACCACCTTCGTGGGTACTGTATGGGCCGTCCACCTCGATCCAGGGCCTGAAAGTCCATGTCCTCTTCAACCTCCGCCCTGTAGCAGCCCACGCTTGGACCTCACCCCGCCTCTTGCCGTTATCCAACTATGCCGGGTATTTTCACATCCGCGGCCTGTGCCCGTGCTACTTCCTCTGCCTGCGTTTCCCTTCCTCTTCTGTCCTTCATCTTGCAAACTCCTATTTGCCCTTCAAGACATGGTTTGGTCACCTCTTCCGGGAAGCTTTCCAGTTCTTCCCTCCACGCCCCCGCAAGACATTCTGACTCCAGAGCCCACGCACTCATCCACTGAGGCGCACTGCCTCTTCCCAGGGTGAGGAGGCACTTGAACCCCCAGAATGACCAGCCAGAACACAGTTGCACCCACAGAGGTGCTGAAGTTGTCCCAACGTTATAGAGGAAGGTTGTGGGGGAGATGGGTAGGAGGCACCTTGGAAGGGAGGTTGTCCTTTAGGCAGGACTCTGGGGCTGTGGTGGGAGCAAGGCGTTCCAGGCAGAGCTTGGACCCGGGAAGTCGATGGGACGCCAGTGCCAGATGGTTTAAGCCTGGTAAATGCTGCCGAGAAGGACTGCTGATCTGAAATAACACTGTGATTGGAAACTCCAGCGTCTCATCAGCCCAATAGCCCAGCTTGGTTCACATGTTATGAACAGGTTGGCAGATACCCCTGAATGAGCTAATCCATACATCGTCATGGCTTCAGCCTCTCTGCTTCAGCTCTGCAGAAAGGCCTCCTTCCTCCACTTGGCTGGTCCCTACCAGCTCTCAAGATAGCGCCTCCTCCGGGAAGCCTTCCTGGATTCCTCATCCGGGTAGACCTGTCCATTTCCTCGGTGCAGACATCGTGTGCTATCAGCCTTATTCTTGACCTTCCTGGGGCCCCGTGGTTAGCCTTTTGGGGGCAGCTTCTGTGTCAGATGCATCTCTGTAGTGCCCAGGCTGGCCACAGTCTGTTGTGGGATGACAAGAAGGCAGAACGGAGGCATTGATTGCAGAGAACTCTCTTCACGATTTTGGGAAGTTGGGTTGCTGTAATTTGTTTTTTTAAAAATCAAAACTTGGCATTGTATACAGGTATCAACATATCACATGTACATCCAGAATATGTACAACAATTATATAGCAATAAAAAATTCAAAGTTGGAACTGTTTCGTGATTATTTGATCTTTTATAAGTAACTCAGCATACTAATTAAGGTTTTTACTTGGTCAGGGAGCACCTTGAGTGCATGGCCCGGTGGGGGGCAGTTGCTAGTTCCTGCCATGGAGGTGACCCCAGTCCATGGGGGGCACCCCAGGCAGAGAGCAAAGCAGCATGGGGGGCCGGGGCGGGGGAGCCAGCACGCAGGGCAATGGTGAGGGCTTGTTGAAGGGTTTGCTCAAAGCGAAAGGGAAGTGGCCAACGTCAGGGGCTTGCGGCAGCCCTGGGACCTGAAGGGAGCGGCTGGGGATGGGATGGTGGGGTGGAGGGAGAGGGCCCCCGGGGTCCCTTCTCAGAGGAAGGGGCGCTGAGGACTCTGCACTCTCCCCTGGGGTGGGCGCACTCTGAACTCCTGCAGTGTGATGACCATAAAGTCACCTTTGTCTTTCTCGGTGTCTAGCTCAGATCCTGAGACAGGAGACTTCCGATACGGACTATGGAAGGAACGGACGGACGGACGGACGGATGACGAATGTGTGGAGTGGGTTCTAAATCCACCTCTGCAGCCCTGCCTTTAAGCCTCGGCCGGCTTTCCCGACTCTCCCAGCGCCCGCCCAGCTTCCCCGGCAGACCTAGGACCTACCGTTTCTCGGCCTTTCCTGCCTGGCTGGCAGATGCTTCTCTCCGTCCCCAGAAACCGCAGGCCGCCTTCCCCTTCTGCCCTAGACACGGCTCCCCCACCGTCCCCCGCCACCACGGCCGGCCCTGCCCTTCCTCTGTGTAGCTCCCTCCCTCACAGCTCCCAAGAGGTCCCCGTCTCCAGCTTTCCTCTCCTCCTATCCCTGTCCCCCGTTCCCTGCAGCCGCCAGGATTTTTGCACAGAAAACATGGCTCAGATCACGCCAAGCCCCTGGTCATGTGGCGTCTTCTCCCCTTCCTCCACGTGCCCCCGCTCACCTCCGCGCCCCGGTCCCTGGCTGGTCCCCCACAGCTGTCCCCCGCCTCTCCCTTAACCCCCCACCTACTTCCATGTGGACCACACAGGACGGGGCTCCTCCGTTTGCTGTGGGACCTCGGCAGGCCACCTACCCGTGGACACTTCGTTCTAGTGTTGCTAAGATAAGGGGGTTGGTTGAAGTAAGGGACCAAGGTCGAGGTGACAAACGTAATGGAGAAACAGTACTGGAGCCAGGCAGAGCTCGGCTGGGGGCCCCCTTGTGCCACCGAGCAGCCGTGTGACTTTTTTTTTTTGAGACAGAGTCTCACTCTTTTGCCCGGGCTAGAGTGAGTGCCATGGCGTCAGCCTAGCTCACAGCAACCTCAAACTCCTGGGCTCAAGTGATCCTTCTGCCTCAGCCTCCCAAGTAGCTGGGACTACAGGCATGTGCCACCATGCCAGGCTCATTTTTTCTACATATTTTTAGTTGTCCGATTAATTTCTTTCTATTTTTAGTGGAGACAGGGTCTCGCTCTTGCTCAGGCTGGTCTCAAACCCCTGAGCTCAAACAATCCGCCCGCCTCGGCCTCCCAGAGTGCTAGGATTACAGGCGTGAGCCACCGCGCCCGGCCCCGTATGACCTTTGACACCGTGACTCTGGGCCTCAGTTTCCCTCTCACGGCCAGGTGACCGTGACCATAGCCACGTGCTCCAAGTGCTCAGCACAGAGCCTGGCATAGCAAGTGTGCAATAGATGTGCTTGTTATTATCCTAGTCACATTCTGGGTCTCGCAGACAGAGACGCCCCCGCCAGCTGTCTCCCGAGCCCCGAGTGAGGGGAAGGGGCGCTGCTCTTGGCTGCACCCTCGTGTATTTGGGAGCTGCCTTGGATTCATTCTTCCCAAAAGTCCCAGCCTTGGGAGCCGTGAACAGCAGAGCTGCCGGAACGGCCAGGCTGGGCTGGGAAACATCGCCTGGCCGAGGCGTGGCCAGGTCAGTTGTTCCGTGACTGAACGGGTTCTGGATGTCTTCATGGCTTTGGCCTGGACTCGGGAAGGGCCTCATCAGGCAGCTGTGGGGAAGGCGGCCTGGCCAGGTTGTCAGATTCGCTCTGCCAGGCATAGCTCAGGCCTTGGCCAAGTCTCTCGCCCTAGACTCACCGGGGCCCTTAGGCAGCTTGAAGTCATCTGTGTCCCTTTGCTCATCACCCTGGGGAGGTGGGGGGGAAGGAGAAGGGAGCTGACCTTCCTCCTTGCTGGGAAGCTTGTGGAGGAGGGTTTTTGAACTTAAAACTCCTCCTAAAGACACGGCTGTGATGGATGGACATTTTCTGGCCCAACCTAGCTGAAGTTGATCCTGCATTTCAAAGTGTCAGGCTGCAAAGAGCCAGGCTGGGAGTGCAGAGGGTGGGGAACAGGACAGGCTGGGGCCTTAGCGGGCAGGAGCTGGCCAAGGAGGGCACATGCCTGGAGGGTGGCACTGTCGGCGTGGCTGTCCCTACAGATACCAGGGCGCTGGTGCCTGCCATGTGTGAGCCGGCCTGGCCCTGCCTGAAGAGGCCCCAGTGACAGGCGCCCAGAAAAAGGACTGAGCTGTCAGGAGAGCCGGTGGCCCTAATCCCCCGGTGGAGGGTGGGGCTGAGCACACTTTAGGGGCTGGGGCCCGATGAGTGTTCCCTCCGCCTCCGCGGGGAGTGCCGACCAGGGGCCTGTGCTGCCGGAATCAGGGAGTGTGAGAGCTGCATGGGCTTGCGGCTCCCCCAGCGGAGGCCTCCTTCCCTCGCCCAGACCATTTCTAAACGAGGACACTGAGGTGCAGAGAGGGGACGTGGCTCGCCCCACATGCCCCGCCTGCCTGCCCTACAGACGAGGCAGCAGCCGGCCCCGGACTTTCGGACTTCATTCCACACGCAACTTTCCTCCTGTCCGCTTCCCCCGACCCCCGTCTCCGTGTTCCGTGTTTTTTCCCTCCGGGATCCTTCTGTTTCAGCATCCCCTAAGCTCATGGAAGGAGTAAGGACGGGGAACCGCAGGGAGTCTTCCCAGATGGCAGGAGCCACCTCCTGTGTCGGGGGGAGAAGAAGGGGTGCTGTGACAGCGGGGGACCTGCAGAGAGGGGAGGCAAAATGGGGAGCGAGGACCCCTAAGGAAGGAGTCTGGAGACCCAGGATCTTGTGCTAGCTGAGATGTCCTCAGATTTTTTGGGAATAATGTGGGATATAAACAAACAAATGATGATGACAGTGGTGATGATGGTGGTGATGGGGTGACGATGGTGATGATGGTGATAGTGGTGGTGATGGTGATGATGACGGTAATGACAACAGCAGTGATGATGATGATGGTGATAGCGATGGTGGTGATGATCATAGTAACTCACTGTGTGACCTTGGGTAAGTTCTTTGTCTTCACTGGGCCTCAGGTTCTCTATTTACAAAACAGCTGGAACTTTAGCCTCCTTCCTCCTCTGAGATTCTGAGATTCTAAGAAAGGATCGGGAGGATGTTGGAAAATCTTTTAGGAAAGGAAGAAAAAGGATTGGGGTGGAGAACAGGGAAGTTGGGACCGAACCGGAGCAAAGGGGAAACCTTTGTCCAGTCGCGAGACAAAAGAGACCTCTCCTGATGGTCTTCCGCTCACCCCTGGGTGGGGGGCTGTCCCCCCACGGAGGGTGGGCTGGGAGGCTCCTGCTGGGGTGGCAGCGGGTTAACAGCGCTGCCCGGCCTGTGCCGACAGCACCTGATTTCCCAGCCCATGGAATCCTCTCACCTGCTAATTGCCTCGGCCAGGCCGGCCTCCTCTGCACCCTCCCCCAGAGAGTCTGGAGCTAGTCATTAAAGTATCGGGTTTCCAGCCCCTGGGGGGCGAGTAGGTGCTAAAAAGAGGCCATGCTGGATTTGTCAAAGACCAATCAGCTCTCACACACAAATGTCTCGCTTGGCGCAAGCAACTAGCCCAGTGTTCAGGGGTGTGAAAGGCGTTGGAAGGGGGTGCTGGGCTCTGGGAAAGTGCTTAACCCCAGGCCACCAATTAGTTGCCCTATTTGGCCCCCAGGGCCAGACAGAACCATGGGGAGCCAGGGAAGGGCCCAACTCTTGGGCAGGATTAAGGCCAGAGAAATTACTTCATGAAGCACCCACAAACTCAGCTCTCCACCGACTGCTGAGGGTTCTGAAGCCCAGGTTCAGCTGGTAGCGTCCGTCAGTCCTGCGTGCCTCTCACAAGGTCAGACGGGCCCGTTATGGCAGAGACTTGCAAGCTGCGAAGCACCAAGAAAATGCAATTCGCCACATAGTCCTTTCATCGAGAACATATTTTTAGAGCGACCACCGTGCGTGGGCCCCCGGGAGGTTCCAGCCGCCCGACGCTTTCCCCTTAAGGGGCTGCCACGTCCTCCTTTCTCAGGGTTCTCCCTCGGCCTCTGTGGCAGAAGCTCAGTCTCCCACACTGGCACGTCCCTGCCCGACCTTGGATATGGGGGCTCCCCAGGCTCTGTCCTGGACGTCTCCCCTTGGAGGGCCCCCACGCCAGCTCACCGAGAGCTGCTGTCTTTGCAGCCTCTGCAAAGCCCCTCCTCCTCCGCTTCTTCCTGTCTCAGTCAAGGACCCGCCACCCCTCCATCTGCCCAAGCTGGAAACCTGGGAGTCATGCCCGTCACCTCCGTCATTCTCTCCTCATCCCTCCACGTCCAACCAGCCTTGCCAATTCCTCCTCCATCAGAGCGCTTGGTCTGGTCCTCCTCCTCCTCAGCCGGCCAGAGCGTGTGCCAGGCGGCCCCCTCGCTCCCTGGACTGCGAAGCCAACTCCCTGCTGCTCTCTGGCCCCTGTCCAGTCTGTTGGGATCCATGCCCTGTGTAGTCGCCACAGTGGTCACCACAGTGGCCTTTCTACAGGCAAGTCTGCTCCCACCACTCCTCCCGGGGGCTCTCTGATCTTTCTGGGCTCTGTCCTTGAGCAGGATATGCAGGGGAGGCACCTGGTAGCCTGTGTTCCATGGGGTCTTGGCTGCTGAAGGCCACCGTCCAGTGGTTTTCAGCCCTTACCAGCTTAAGCAAGTCACTTAACACCCTTGGCCTCAGTTTTCTCATCTGTGAAATGGGGATAATACATGCTTAATGCCCAAGATCCATAGGAGGTTCAAATGAGGGACAGTTTTCACAAACAGGGCCCTGGCTGTCCCAGGTGCTTGTGTAGAGCAGTATGCCAGGGGGTACAAGGAGACGCAGGGTAGACATGAGGCACTTTCTTCCAACATCAGTTTTCCCAATTCTTGGTGGAAAGGAGGAGCACAATATACTTCCTTTTTTTTTTATTTTTGAGACAGGGTCTCACTCTGTTGCCCAGGCTGGAGTGCAGTGGTATCATCATAGCTCACTGCAGCTTCAAACTCCTGGGCTCAAGTGATCCTCCTGCCTCAGCCTCCTGAGTAGCTGGGACTACAGGCTCATGCCACTGCACCCAACTAATTTTTCTATTTTTTTGTAGAGACGGGTGTCTCACTGTTGCTCAGGCTGGTCTCGAACTACTGACCTCAAGTGACCCTCCTGCCTTGGCCTCCCAGAGTGCTAGGATTACAGGCGTGAGCCGTTGCTCCCAGACCAATATACTTTTATATCAAACCAAACACTGGCATACTATTGAATCAAATGCAAATTTTGCATCAGTGTGAAAGATAAGCATGAGTCCAGCAGACAGTCTCGGTGCCCTCTCCAGACCTCCTCACCCCTGGCACGTCAAGGCTCACCACCCAGCTTGCAAAGTCAGCACCAACGTTTTTGTGGCCCAGGGCTTTCTTTGGCTGCAGAAGCCCTCTCTGCCCACCCCGGTGCTGGCCAGAAGGGGCGGGAGGTTAACAACGTCCGGCAGCAGCCTCAGCTATAGAACGAGGGGGCGGGATGTCAGTGCTGCGGCGCCCTTGCTCCCGGGCTGGGCTGGACGGGGGACTCTCCAGGGCTCCCCAGCAGGACTGAGCGTCAGTCGTCCGCTGTGCTCGCAGCTGTGGCTGTGACTTTCTTGGCCGCCTTCCCTTCTCTGTCTCATGTCCCCACTCCCCTATTGCCTCCCCACAAATACTTGCCCGGAGTCCTGGTCTCGGGGGCTGCTGCTGGGGGTGTGCAGCTAGGACAGAGCCGTCTACTACAGCAGCGGCAAGGAGGACACGCAGGACAGCAGTGCAAACAGCTGCCGACGGGCGCGTGAACCGTCTTTCACGTGGCCTCCGCTCAGTCCTCCCATTTCCCCTGTGCGGTAGGTGCTGTTTATGAGACAGATGAGGAGGCGTAGAGAGGCTAAATAACATGCCCGAGGCCTCGCAGCAAAAGCGCCGGCAGGGGTTCCAGCTCCTAAGGGAGCCTGGAGTCCACACTCGAAACTCGGTGCGCTTTGGTAGAACCTTCCAGAAGCAGGGGACTGGGGCGAGCACGGGGCGGACTGAGGTCTCCCTGCGGAGGCTGGGCTGGCCGGTGGCAGATGAGGAGTCTCAGCCCTGGAGCACTCCCCTGGAGCACTCTGCCTGTCTAACTGGTCTCGCACGCTCCCACTTACAGATCCGAGTCAGCGGCTTCTTGACCTGGCAGAGGAAACAGCAGCGCAGGGGCAAAAATGAGCACAACTGGCTTCTGGGCCTAGGGACCAGGGCGCCGCCTGGGGAAGGGGACCCAGCACACGCCCACTGGAAAGGAGGTGCTGATCCCAGCCCCGAAGGCAATGCCATCCCCACACAGCTGGATACGATTTTCAAGAAAAGCTTGAAATTCAGATTTTCATATGAAATTTCCCCTGTTTAAATATTGGCCACTACTTAAAAGCATTTAAAATCCACACTTTGGTAGCCCAACTAACCCCCGCTGGGGACGGAATTCTTCCCACAGGCTGCCACCTTGTGACCCGGCTGTAGAGTGAGATCGGCCAGACGCCGCAGAGGGTAAATCAGCCGCTGTCTTTTCAAAGGGAAACTGAGGTCCCCTGACTCCTATTATGGCAAATGAAGGGCCCAGTCCCCTGCCCGGACCACCCAAGGGGATGAAATCTTTTCATTGAACTATCCCGTTACAGAACTGAACTGGACCTCCCTGCACAACAAGGGGAAACTGAGGCTGGCCAGGGAGGATCCCAAGTTTCCACCCTCCAGGCAGTGTCTGAACCAGTAGAGAAACATCCCCCTCCCCAGCTTCCTTGGCTGCACCCTCCACGGCTGGCCTGGCCCCTGGCCGGGTGGTGGGAGGTGCCCTGGTTTGGGCTGTCGCCACGGGAACCCTCCCCGTGGCCTCTGTGGGTGGCTCTGCCCTCTGGTTTGTTTTCAGGGTCTGGGACTGTGGAGTTTGCTGACAACTGCCAAAGCCCCGAGTAAGTGGTAAGTCACCAGACTTCAGAAGGTTGCGAGTGTTTATTTAAAACCTTGCAAACAGTTTACAGCCAATGGACCATGGTTTACAGGCAAGGAATTCACTACCGACGGTCCTGAGAGGCTCTGGAGAGGGCAGACCCCCGGCTGGCCCAGACACGCTCGGGGCTCACCGGTGCTGCGCTGGCGCGCGGGCCGTGGGGGGCTCCTGGCCCCTCCTTGCTTTGGGTTCCCCATCGTCGTGGTTGAATTTTGTCCCCCGTGAAATGATATGCTGAAGTCCTAACCCTAGATACCTGCGAATGTGGCCTTATTTGGAAATAGGGTCTTTGCAGACGTAATCAAAGTAAGATAGGGTCTTACTGGATTAAGGTGGGCCCACTGACCGGTGTCCCTAGAAGGCCACGTGAAGCCACCAAGACACACGGAAAGGAGAAGGCCGTGGAAGACAGAGATAGAGACTGGAGCGAGGCTGGTCTGGAGCCTCCGGAAGCCGGAAGAGGCAAGAAGGGTCCTTCCCTCCAGCCTCAGAGACAGCGTGGCCCTGCCGACATCTTGATCTCGGACTTCCGGCTCCCAGGCCGTGAGAGAATGGATTTCTGTTGTTGTAAGCCACTCAATTTGTGTTTTTTTGTTACAGCACCCCCAGGAAACGAATGCACCCCTCCACCCCGAGGGCCTCTGCTAGGATCCATTCATGGAGCACCTCCCACCCAGGGCTCTCCACATATGCCCAGACCCACATCTGTCCTAGTGCCACTTGGGCATGTCCACTGTGCCCTTCACTGCAGCGGGGCCTGGGAGATCCCCTGGGGTGGCCCTCTAGGCCTCAGAGGCCTCCATGTCCCCAAACTGCAGGGCTCTGGCACAGATACTACCTAGTGGCCCAGAAGACGTGGTCACGAGAATGTCAATGACAATTTAACGGGACTCCCAGGGAGGTGAGGATGGGACTGGGAGAGAGAAGCAGAGGGTGGAGACTGGCCAGGGGAAAACTGTTTGGCGGTGTTGACTGTGCTCCTGGTTCTACCTTAGCTTGGAGGCGTGGGGTGGTGAAGTCTCTGACATGGTGCCAGGGAGGCATTTGCATAATCCCTTGCTGCTCAAAGTGTGGTCTAGGACCAACGGCATTGGCTGTTAGGCTGCAGCGTCTTGGCCCCACCCAGACCTACCTAATGAAAGCCTGCGTTTATGAAGATGCCCAAGCACT
>RJWJ010026978.1:0-22589 GCA_004363605.1 Indri indri
CACATGCACATATAATTTCCTACTCAAACTGAATTGCTATGACTCACAGTGGATACCAGTGAGATTCCAGTAACGCTGCCTGAACCCCTGGAACACAATGGAATCAGTTTTCACGGACCCCATTATCTATACTCACAGAAGCCTCTGCTTTCATTCCCAGTGCGGTTCCTTTCGAGGCAGCTCGGCCCGCCATGACAGAGGGAATGCCATTCTGGCTTGTGTGCATCCTTGAGGGTGGGGTCAAAGCCTCCCAGGATGTTTTCCTTCTTCCAAAGAAAAAAGGGACGAGAAAGATGGAGCTTTGTGGAGCGACCCTGGTGTGTCCACACCTGCCATTTGCCAGGCTACACAACAGCAAGGCTTTCGTTTCCTCATCGGACATCCACGCTTGCTTCCTGTCTTCCATGTACTGATGGTATCTGGCCCCGAACCTAACAGCACCGCTGCATGTATGAATACAAAGGCTTCTGTTGTATTTTTTATCATTTCTGCTCTTGCTCCAGCTCAGTAGTCGGCTGCTCCAACAATGAGAGCCTGTCTCTTCATCTTGCAATTTCCTCTTCTCCATGCTCTCCTCCCAAGATCCAACAAAAGGAATTCATTAGAGGAGTTAAGCGCTTGATTATTATGGGAGAGGGGGAGACAAATTTACCTATTTTTGACCGCAGAGGTCCTCACAAGAGCCACTGAAGTCAGCTCTTTCCTCAATTAACAGTAGTCATAAAGAGTCCCCCACAATTTCCACCGCTCACCTCATTACGTGAAGGGCAGAAGAGTATGGTTTTTGTCGTTATTTAAACATCAAGGACAGATTATGTCATTATTTGAAAAACTTATGTTTTCTTTGTTCTTTGCTCACTCAGGTGCCACTTGTATAGTCACTGAATTCCTTGGTAAGTTCTGAATATTAAAGCAAATAAGGCTAACACCTGGTTATCAACTTTCCCGCAGAGCAAGTCAAATAAATTTCTTTACTAATTTCGTCAAGCGCGGTTAGTAACACAGTAAAATCCTTTAATCCAAGAGTGGCCAAAAGCTCTACTACCTTCTAATGCAGAGAAGGAAACCCCAGCTTATTTCTAAAAAGGCATCGAAACCATGTATTTTTAATAAATGGATCACTATGTAGAAAAGTTACTTCATTCTTTTATCATACAATTAAGTTTCCAACTTCCTTTAAAGCTCAATAGAGTTGAATGGTTACATTTCACATCCAAGATTTTGCAAAAGCATTGAGTAGAAAAGAAAAAAAAAACTAAAGCCAATTGAGCTGAGATTTTGATCAAAGTGTTTACTTACAAAAATAAAATTGAATACATTTGGTAATGTTGCTCTCTGTGTACTATAAAGGAAGGCTGAGCATGTATTTTACTTGTATGCTTAACAGGGCGATAACCTACCCATAATTGGTGAATAAATATTAAGTCTTAAAGGTATAGTCATCAAGTTTGATAATCATTAGAATTAAATTTAGTAAATCATCACATTCTTTTCTTTTGGATTGTAGAAATAGCTCTTGGGTTTGTATAAAGCAGTCAACAGTTCTCCCTCTCTGAAAACTGCCTCTGCTACGGAGGGACGGGTCTCCACCACTCACGGCTCTGCTATAGAAACCACTTCATCTGCTACCGTTGACTGGGTCTGCTGTGGACACCTCATTTAAGCTGTGACAATCAGATGATGCCAGGAATTTAGAAAGTTGAACTGAAAGACACAGAGGCCGAGAGCTTCTGGTAGCTGAGTTTTTATTGATGGTAGTCCCAGAAGCTTACGAATTCCCATAGCCAGACCCTGCTCTGACTCTTGCTTTACCCGAACCTGGGTTGTTCGATTCCAGCTTAGCTTCTGTGAGATGTGACAGCATCTTCCTAAAACATTATTTAATCTAGCTCCAGTTGGTGTCTGTTATTGCAACCAAATGAAACTTAATTAATACCTTGTCTATTTTTATCATGCATATACATTTGTTTTCACATTGTAAAAATAATGTCATTTTATAACTCTCCTGCCTACTAACAAATGTAGAACAAATAGTTTTCCTTGAAAACTTGCACTCAGATTAAAATGTTTGCATTAACCATAATGAAGCAAAATTTCAAGTATATCAATACTAAAAAAAAAAAAATCCACATATAATATTACAGTTCACCAAAATAATATTGCTGGCACAATATGCCCTGAATCTAAACATGCAGAAGGTTTTCTGTCAAAATATAATGAATTTAAATAAATTCAGGTACTGTATTTTAGGCAAATATATTCTTAGAAAGCTCATTTCTGCTGCTTAGTATACCACATTACATTTCCATAATTCAGTGTTCTAGCTAATGACAGCAGTATAAAAGATAGTTGCTAAAGAACGCAATATAATAAAGATCAGCTCAGCATTTTAAATATTGTTGCACATCTAACATAGAGCTTTTTAACAATGTAAATTCCCTAAAAATATTCAATGTTCATAATTCTTTTTTAAATATACAATCTCTTGTCATTTCACAAATAAGGAATAACATCAGCTTCCATAGAAACCCTTAGGTCATATCAAAATAGCATTTTACAAGTGAAGAATCAAATCAGTGATGCCATATCTCATTTACTACAAAAAAAAGCCACTTATTGAAAAGTTCGTCTTATTCTTGGATAAAGAAGATGCTATTTTTGTCCTTTGCTCCCTTGTGACATTGTCAGCATCCTTGGTTCTTGGAATAAGTCTTGCCCAACACATACATTCAGTGTCATGCTCATCATAGATACTCCATAAATATTTGTTGAATGAAGGCTTACCTCTCTGGGAGGCTAATGAAGAACAGATGCAGGCCAAAACAAGATGGGGACACGAGGCAACAACATGGTAGCTGAAAAAACATTAGCGGGAGCAGAGGGAATGAAAGAAAAATACCAGTTGTCAGCTTAAATGGAGTCGGTGGATATAATTGAACAGGTGATAAAGTAGAAAGGAAGGAAAAAGAATGGCTTGCAAGCCTGTTTTCTTTCTTTAAGTTACAGCTGTGATTTTAGTAGAAATAAACCATGTTTCTTATTCATTGATAAAGAACATCAATCCTACAGGTTTTTATCACACTAGAAGCAGTTACGTAGAATGTTTAAGTCTTAGGAAGTATGAAAACAGAGTTCGTTATTATCAAGTTTAATTAGTAAAAGTGTGTTTGATGCTCTGCTAATCATCTCTTTCTTTTTGAGTTTTGGTTGTTTTGACATAGCTTTACGTGGGATTAAACTTCAAATACTGGTAACCCCGAAGCTAAAATACAGCTCTTGGCTATAGTTATCACATTTTACACAATTTTACCAATGACTCTGGTAATTCCTAGAGCTTGCAGGTAAAACAGTCTCTCTCTTTTTTCTTTTTTTCTCTGTGTTTTACTGTTCTGACCTCTATCTTTTCAGTATATCAGCTGACTACCTAGGGAAGAAACAGTAAGGATCTCTTGGGAACAACACACTCAGATGATATGTTTTTTAAAGGTAATTTGCCCTGATGATTAAAGAATATGTGAAGTATTCATCCAGTCAGGACCCACCTGCCAATTTAACCTGTTGTGAAAAACTATGGTCATTGCTCACTGGAGAACAGCATGGTGCCAAAGGCGCAGTCACTATTTTACTCACTAAAAATTGGTTGATTTGAATTTAATTATAAAATCGTCACTTGATTAACATTCAGTGTTTGGCCATGAAGTGAAGTCTTAGATCACCATTTCTCCAAGAGCTTTCTGTGGAATATTGGGGCAAGGCAATGCTCCCTAGATAAGGAAGCATTGAGTAGGTGAGTTTTTGAAACACTGTGTATGTACCACGCTCTTGGAGATGAACAATGCTCATTAAGATGTTAATGGCTCTGAAAAATACTGCAGGATAGAAGTTTAATTTGTTCATCAAATTCTTTTATATCTGTTTAGCTCCTGGGAACTTGTGTTTTACATAATACATTTTGTGAAAATAAGGTTTTAGTCAGTGATTCTGAGTAATTACACAATATTATTCTTCTTTTAATTCTCAATCTATTCTGGGTCACATCCACTTTAGAAGTGGATGAAGAATAGAAATGTTTTTTAGCCAGAAAAAGTTATAGAGACATATGGACATTAAATTTTATATAAAATTCAAAAATTTGCATATCACTTAAGGATGATACTTAAAATCCACCATTGGCACTGTTTTGAGCAAACCTCAAAGTGGACCTCAAGTGGACCTTTGGTCCACTTACAAAGTAAGCTTCCTTTTTTGGGACTTCTACGGTAACGTACATTTAGCTGTTGATATTGTAAGGTTTGCAAAGTTTCACTACAACACTTTACTTAATGTAAATGTGCCTTTCACGTTTGTCCTGCCCTTTTGAATCAACTTGCAAGGAGAAAGATATGGACATTATCAAAGAACCAAGAACAAGGAAGCCAAGGTTGTTTACCCCTCCTTGTATGTTCTCTGACACGCACTATTTAGAATACTAAATCTTAGATGCATTTCTTTAGTGGATAAAATTCCAAGATATGTTAGGATTTCCTTACTCCATTTAGATTACTGATATGGAAAAGAATAATATTGAGGTCAGTTCAACAATCTGTAGAACATTTCTTAGTGCTCTGTCATAGCTAAAAGTAAGAAATGCAGACTGCATTTAGTTTGTGTGTAGTCTATTTCAAATATATCTAAGGATGAAGTACTTTTAGCTTTTCTATTACGTTCTCTTTTTCTCCATGTAAATTAGGATGGTATAAATATATAAAAAGATGTTGCTTTCCAACGATTTTTAAATCTCTATGTCTGTGTACTTCTTACCAAATCAAAAGGTTTTCTGGAAATTAAGATCATGTACAGGGAGATATTCCTGTATTGGTAGGAAAGATTGAAACCTTATTTCAAACACATTTCCTTTGGTTTCTTTTGCCATAAACTCTTATTGCTCAAGGTTTTTTTTTTTGAAATTTTCTTTTCTTTTTTTCATAATAATCACCATAGTAATATAAGGAATTACTACATTGTAAGCCCAGACATATTTACTTAAACTGCATATTTATTTGAACAATATCAATATCATTTTAATTATATTACATCTAGCTCTTAAAAATTTGACTTTTTCTTACATCGGTGAAGAAGAGAAAATGGAAATGAATAAATAGTAGGTATTATTGGGTAATTTAATTATAGTAGATCTCATTTAATCTTTAAAATGAATTACAGGGAATATCATTATTTCCAATTTATATCTAATTTTTAGAGAGGCTGAGATATTTTTTTAGGGTCACATAGCTGGAATGTAGTAGAGCTAAAAGTTGAACCCAGAGATTCTGATTGAAAAGACAGCCAATATGTTTTTATTTTTTAAATAATTTTGAAATAACTGGCAGGGCAAGTATTTGGGGTAAGGTTGCTGAAATAAATATTTGCCTTTAGAGAAGCATATTAGTAAGGTTTAAAGCATAGTAACTATTAAGTTAGTTTGCACAGTAGGCGGAAGTAGGTTTCTTGTTTTTACTTGGGTGTAGAACTCTTATCTCTGTTTTCCTTGCTGTTATTCCTGCCCTAGTATTTAGACAGGGATATATGTCATAAAAAAAAAAATGCTGTCATGGATTTTAATGCATTTTACACATATACACACAAACAGAGACAATTTTATGTCTTTTCTAAAGTAAATCCCTTCCCTAACCTCAAACGTGAGAGACCCTAAGTGGCTGGGCCTAGTTTGGAATCTTGTCTCTTGTGTAGTTGCCGAGTTCTCACCTGCTGTGTCTCCATCTGCTACCCTTTTAGATCAGTAAGACCTTCCTGAAATATGTGGAAAATGTCAAACATAGTCCCGAAAAAGCACTGTCTTCTTTAAGCTGATGGTGTCCTGAGATGACTGAGGTTTTCTCTTTCCTGAAGATTAAGCACCCACCTCTTTTTTTCTGTCTTTCTTTTTTTCTGGTGACCTAGAGTTTCTTTATTTAAAGGATCAAGACAACTTGGTCATGGTTTCAAGAACAGAGAAAGAGCATTTCCAAAGTAAATGTCATTGTACTAGATGGTCTGTCCTATACTTTTGAAGATATTAATTGCATACCTGAATGATAGAGTCAGTTTTAGTCATTTTTATTTAGTGAATGGACAAGTGGGTTTATTTCCATATCAACGTTAATATATGCAGTGCAAGAAATTTTATGTTTAAGAATAACTTTTAATGATCTTTGATTCATTCATTCAGACATTCACTCCGAGCAAGATTCTACCAGGCACTGGTAGAGCCCAAAAATGCGTTCAGTAAGGAACTTAATGAAATTATATTTGTATGAGTGTATCGGGGGTTCCTAACCTAAATATTAAGTTCTTATTTTTTGTGCTGAATAGTCAGATATGGAATTTAACATGTTTTCTTATACATTTACAAGTGACTTCTATTGTACTTTTCTTAGATTACTTAAAAATTACATTTTTTTCCCACAGCAAACTGAAATATTTGTCCCTGTCTATTCTGGCCTTCCTGTGGCCTGCCCTAAAGCAGAAGTCACTGCAGCTTGCCCGGGTCCTGCATCATTAGGATGGCCTGGAACTTTTACTATTTCTTTCTCCGGAAAGATACTGGTTATAAATATGTCTTTGACTATCTTTACAAAGGGAATTATGATTTGGAAGGGTGCCATTTGTGTTATGTTTTTAAAAGAGCTGTTTGGTAATTTCTACTGGATATAAAGAGGAAAAATTAAAATGGTTCTTCTGCCCCCCTGCAAAATAATATTAATAATAATGATCACAAATAATAACAAAATGTCTTCTTTCTATAAACATTGAAAATTAAGTAATCTTTGTGTTTCTTATACAGATTTGGCTACCAAGAAACTTAGATCTAAGTATACGGCCTAAATGTATTATTCTTTACCATATGCTCAGTAATCTAATTTCTCCACTATCTATAAATGATATCTCACTTAAAAAAATTTAGCTTTATTTCATAGTCCAATGTAATCTTTTGTTTGTTTGGTAGTTTGCTTGTTTGTGTTATTGAAAGTCAGATCTTGGTGTTTTGGGGATAAGTTGGCTATAAATAAAAAATGTATTTAGAAGTCAGATGTATTATACATATATCATTAAGGATTAGCTATCAATATTTTCATATTGAACACTTTCCATAATTAAATATGCAAGATTACAAATTGGCCCGTCCTAAACTGGCAATATATGTGTGTGTGGGGATAGGACGGAGAGGTTTGGCAGGGAAGAAACCACTTAACGAATTCAAGTCAATTATAAACTGTCAATATGAGTGCTAATCTATGAAAAGCGGCCATTATGTGGAAATCATTGTTATTCCAGACAGAATTACTTTGAGCAAATTGCTTCTAGCACACCCAGGAACTGTTGGCATGAAAATGATGACTAAAAGCTACATCTAGTGGCCTGGAATGAGATTTGATTATGAAAAACTAGCCGAATGTAGCATTTGAATGTACGTTTTCACCTTGGACAGTGACACAACAGCCATCAAAAACCCCATAACATGGATTTACGGAGCTGTTCTTAGACATAACTTTGGGTTGTGTTAGACTCCTGTTCACAACGGCACCAAATATCCACCCGTGTTTTACCTCCAAACATTGCTGTGATAATAAGAGCTCAGTTATTTAGAATATGTTATATAATTTACAGTTCCTTTAGATTGTGAGTCTTCTTTTGGTTTCGATGACATTAAGAAAATTGTAGAAAAGGTCCTTCTCTCAGCTCTTACCCCTTTGCTCATCACTCTCAGAAGATGGTCTAGATGCAAGCATGGCACCGGCCACTACGGGTGCCCAAGGCTGACTGCCAGGGACGTTTGCCAAGACAACTTGCCAGGTTTCTCATCATTCGACATGGCACTCCATCTTCAGCAGCGGGAGTCAGTCCTGCTGAATTACAAATGTTTGGCAGCCTCTCAAGATGTGCTTTGACCATTTCCAGAGAGATTTGGATGAGGCCTTACACAACACGCAGTAGATGCTCATCTGTCTGTATTTAGTCTTTGTTCTCACAAGAGTTAATCTTTGTTAGGAAATATAGTATTGAATACTGATTTTCTACTACTCCAGCCTAGGCTGTGACAAAGTGTCCAGAGGGTAAAAGGACAAGTGTGCATTGTCGTACTGATTGCCCTTCAACACTGCTGCCCAGGCTGAGCTGACAGAGGACACCCACAGCAACCCTCTCACCTGCTCACTCGCTCTTTTCTGATCCTGATTTCCAGGGACTCCCCAAAAACATAAGGAGAAAACAAACAGTATATTTCCTGGAAACATAATTACTGGTATCTCTATCGTTTTTAGTGAAATGTAGAAATTGTCAGATCAACATTACCTCCTTTTAGGTCAAAAAGAGATTGAACCAAATGGAAGGGGGACGGCAGAAGATAATGAGAAATGGATTAGGTTTGGGAAATCGATGGAGATTCAAGTGGCTGATTTTTTTTTTTTCTTGCAGTTGGTGATCTGTTTTAGATCAGTGAGTTTTACTTCTATGTCTTGTCCTTTTTTTCCATACACACACACACACACACACACACACACGCACACACACACACACATATATCTAAAACACCTCACTTGGATAAGAAGATACATGCCTTGATGAGTATAGCAGAGTCTAAAGATATGTGTTCTATAAACACAGTGTTTATGGATTTGGTGCATATTCACCTCGTAGTAAATTATGCTTTCCCAACTTTTTTTTGTATTCAATGACATTCTACTATGTACACACAACTATGGCAATATTCGTTATGAAACTATTAAAATGTCCTCATGCTATTGGTAAATAGCCACTGCCTTAGGTCTCCAAAGTGTGTCATCTTGATTTCAACTACTATTCTTGTATTGAGAAGATATAAATGAATGTATCTGAACATTTTAAAGCTTCGCTATTAATATTTCTTATTTCCTTTAAAAATACAGTATGCTTGTACTACTACTACTAGTAGCGTCATTGACTCATTGATCACCTGCTACCAGCCTAAGCACTCTGCTTATATTAACCCATTTAATCCGCACAACGATGTTATGATATACTATTATTATCATCCATACTTTTACCAATGAGGAAACAGAGGCACTGAGAAATTAACTGGCTCAAAGCAACACAGGAAGTGACATGATTGGGAATCAAAGTTACATAGTCTGGTTTCAGAATCTAGAATCTTCACTACTACTCCTGCCAGCCTCATTAAGCAAGCATCCCTGACCGTTGTAGGTAAAAAATTCTGTATTCTTTTCTAAGACAAACACATAGACTCGCTACTGTATTTGTTTAGATTCCACTTTCCTGGAGCCCAGCTTAGCTTTGACATTTACAGACATCCGTTAGCATTCATCGTCTGCAAGAGAAAAAGTAACTTGGTATTTAGTTTACCTGCAAAAGGGAGTTAGGAAGCCCTAGGGGAAACTAATTAAAATGCAGCACTTTTCCAAGGCACCGTATCTTGCTGTGTTGCCATAGAAACAGAGGGAATTTCTGGTCACTGACCTTTGAGGGAATCTGAGGATACATTTTCCTAAGGTTCATAAGAGAAGCCATCCCAGTATGTCAACTTATAGTTGAAGGGTCAACATTTTGAAATGTCCTATGCAATCTTAGCTGATTTTAGAACCAAACTATATTAGCAAAACTTACCAGAGGCTCAAACTAGGGCTTTTTGAAGGAATGTGTTTAACTGCTTCCAATATAGGATTTAAAATAACTAAAGATACTGTAGTAGCGTAAAAACATTAAAGGAAATCGTAGATAATTATACAAGAAACATTGGAACTACAATCATAGTTAGAAAAAGTTTTACTGTTCTATTCTATTGCATTTTAGGTTCTTCAATTCTATGCTTACTCAAAAAATAAAATATATAATTACTGCATCAAAAAATACACCTAGAAAGCCAAAGCTTATTATAAAATATTAAGATACAAATATTATTTATACCCACAGATTCTAATTCATGCCCCTTATTGTTTAATTTGTTTATAAATTCAGTCATTAAGTTATTAAATATATACAATTGAAAATCCTAGTTATACCTTAATTTGTATTTTTCTTTGGTTATTTGACAGAAGCCAAGTACCTATGATTCGACAGGGAAAATGACAGTCTGCCTTCCTGTAGACTGTTGTTATTATTATGTTAACATATTTATTTTCTACTGAAAATAAATTACTTAAGTCTATAAACAGGATAACCATAGTTACTTGCAAGGAAATAGTATCAGATGCTGACTATTTTTTCTCAGAACTAGAACTATATCTCCATATACATAGTATTACTTATACCAGACATAGACACCTAAAGAAAAATAGAAATACATTAATAATTATATTTAGAGAGTAGGACTACTACCCCACTCCCTAGACTGCCGGAAGGTTCTCTTACATGGTTGTGTATCCTCACTCCGAGAGTCTATGAGCCAAGAGCACGGATTATGGTGCTATATTGATAGAAACTCCTTGCTCCGCCACTTAATAGCTGGGTGGCCATGAGAATTTACTGAGACTATGGGTGCCTCAGTTTGCTCATGTATAAAATTTGAATAATAATGGGACCTCTTAGAGTTGTTTCGAGAATTAAATGACTTCATATGGGTAAATCACTTACATCTATATTTGACACAATAATTTTTTTAGAAAAGTGTATCCAGTTTCAGGGACAGAGATCACGTGAAAATGCCAGCCCTGTTGCTCTCCAGACCTGCCCAAGACAGAAAGAACAAAGCAGGATGAACTCATCCCAGATAAAAACAGGGTGTCATTAGCGTGGGGGACAGAGGCAGTCCGTCAAGTTTTCAATTAGAAAAATGAAAAATGTTTTTCTCCCTCAGTATGGACTTAGACAGCACTAATTCTGAGAATTAATGGCTGGCTTTGCGATATATGAGTTTGTATGTGTATATGTGAGAATAAAAAACAGTTTTCCCTTCTACACTGTCACTCACATCACTCAGTATTTCCAGAACACTTCACTTCTGACACAGATGTATGTGTTTTTTTCCCCTATACCAAGAAATTCTCCAATTCTCAATCCATACCAACTAGGCGTCCTGTTATTCAAATCTGACGCTATCTACCTGGAGTTAGACCTATAGGTTAAGGGTTCAGTCCCACAAGACTGCTCCCCACTTAAGAAGCCAATCACAAGTGATGGGTCTTCAGGTTACCCACAACTTTTGTCAAGTGTGGCTGTCAATCCAAGGTCCCCATGACCCTCTCCTCAGGTTTGGTGTTAATAACTTGCGACAGTGGTTCACAGACCTGAGGAAAAAAGTTTGCTTACTGATTACCAGTTTTTTATAAAGGGCACAAGTTAGGAAGAGCCAGATGGAAGAGATGCGCAGGGCAAGGTATGGGGGGGAGTGCGGAGCCCTCTCTGGACGTACCTGGCGCTCCCAGAACCTCCCCGAGTTCACCTACTCTGAATTGCTCCAAGCTCTGTCTTTTAAAGATTTTTATGGAAGTTTCCTCATGTAAGCAGGATCAATTATTAACTCAATCTCCAGCTCCTCTCCTCTCCCCTCCCCTAGAGGATGGGAATGAGGCTGAAATTCCCAATCTTCTAATCCCTGCAGCTTGACCTTTCCGGTGACCAGAGCCCACCCAGGAACCCACAAAGAGTCACCTGATTAGAACAGAAGATGCTCCTATCACCCAGGAAATTCCAAGGGATTTAGGAGCTCTGTGTCAGAACCCGGGGTGCAAGATCGAATATTAGAACAAAAGATGACTCTGGCTTCCCTATTGCTTAGCAAAATTACAAGGGTTTCAGAAGCTCTTTGCCAGGAACTGGGGGCAGAAACCAAATATATGTGTTTTTTTTTATTATGACTCAAATAGCTACTTACTGGATGAACCAGAAAGATGAGAAACATACTTGCATCTCACCTTGGTGGAGAGATTTTGAAAAAGATCCAACATTTCCGAGCTAAACCACACGTTAGGTTGTTCTGTTGTCAGTTGTGTGCCAAAGCCCTCCTTGAAGTTTTAGGTAAAGCCCCCGATGGAGTCATATGAGGCTGAATAACTCACACTTGGGAGAATACATATCTGCAGAATAAACCTAGGACCAGACTAATCCTCAGTCTGCTTGACAGGTGAATGTCTCAGGAGCGAAGGTGAGACAAGCTTTCTAAAAAAAGCTCGCGTTTTAATGCTTGGTGCAAAATAAACTATTAAGATAGACAAAATAATGCACAAATAACTGCCAGATAAATGTTAAGGGAAGAAGCACTTTAGAGCAGAATTTCTACTAATATAAATACTTAAATTCATGGTCACAACTTTTCTAATCTCAAAGTGTTCTTGATCACTGCTGCCTGTCTAAGTCTGTTGTTCTCTTTTTTATTTTAATACCAATACTTTTTATATTTTAAAATACAATGCTTTAGGTAGATTTAAAGTATACCCTAACCATCATTTTCTAATCTGCCTTGAAATATATTGTTCAATAACAATCCTTTACTTGCTTAAATATAACAAATAAAACAAGAGACTTACCACTTCTCTGCAGTGCGAGACGACACACAGCTTAGCACTCTGTAGTGGTCTCTGTCCAATTAGGCAAAAAAGGAAGTTTCTATGGTGACCATTCTTACAGTCCCTCATTCTTCTTTTCTTCCTTGCCAATGCCTGATATACAATCACATTATTCACGAGTACACATAAACCGCTAACACCTCTAGAAGGTTCCTTCTTGAAATTATACTTTCTCCTATTGACTTTTAAAAGTGACTATATCATTTTTTCCTGAATACTTAAAAAATATTAACTGAATAATTTTTCAGTTAATTTATGTAGGGTTTTTCACAGTCAGGTTTCTTGTCGGCACCCATGGGGAGTTATAAATTTTCCCTAAAGAGAAAAAAATTTTTCCTAAAGAAAGAAGTATTCTAGAATTAACATATTTAGCAAAATTTTTAAAAGTCCATGAGATTACTGTAAATCTAGAGAATTGGCATTCCTTGAGTTGATTCTCTAGTAGTTCCCAGAGATGTTTGAAGGCATTTCCTGGGGAAGAGTATTTCTGATTATTTAAAAAAAAAAAAAATGCAGGGGGAGGGGGAATGATGAGTTAAACAAAGTTAACCAGGTTGTCTCAGAGCCTTTTATGTGCTAAGAGTCTTATGAATATCTAAAGGGAATGTAGTCAAAATCATCTTTTACACTTCTTTTTTTTTTTTTTAATTTAATTTTATTTTATTCCAGGGTATTGTGAGGGTACAAACACTACAGTTACACTTTATGCCTTTGCCTCACCCAAGTGCGGGTTTAAGGCTTTTACACTTCTTAGTTCCATATTACCCACTTTTGCAGTATAGCCTTTTAAGTCACCAGTGTATATCAAGACACACTTTGGACAGTGTTGTCCAGGAAATTCACAGAGTGTAGGGTTAATAGTCTATCTCTTCCAATTCCTCTAAAGTTGCTTCTTTCTTCAAATGGCTGTTAAGAACTTTATATTTAAGTTCATCGTGTCAGTCTTCATTTCATATTATTTATAAGCATGATATCAATATTAAAATGAGATGAGATAAAAATCAAATAGTTTCGTAATGAGATAACTTTTTATTTTAATTTTCACCATTTATATACAAACACGAGTTAATAAAACACATCACAAAGCAGTAAAACTTCATAGTTAATATTTATAGGTGCATAGTTTCATGCTCTTTTTTTAACTATTATATGTATTAACAAATTTCACAACACATTATTATTTTCAGACAGAAAGAATCATTAAAAGACACCTAAAAATCTTATAATATATGATAACAAATTGCAACTTCTCAACAACAGCAACAAAAAAATAGTGGAGATTTAGAAATAAGTGGTAGTCACTTAGGTGTTTTGAATTTGTTTTAACATTTTAGGTTTGAAGCCACAATATCCACAGCACACGAGGACCTGCTACCAGGTATTCGCTTCACCGAGAGGGAAGCACCGGAATGGCGGGGCAGGTACGGATAGTTCAATCACTGCTGATGGAAGACTTTAAAACACACTGTAAAAACTTTGAGAAAATGTCATGACTGGGCACATTGGGACTGAGCACTTGTACAGGATGGAACGTCTGTCAGCAGATCTCAAGAAACTGGGAGCAAAGATATTTCTTAGGCTTCAGGTTCATAGTCTTGATACCCTTCCTAATATTAGGAAAATCAAAAAGACAGCATGCGGTGTTAGTGTGAGTGGTTCGTCGTCAGGATTTACGGCAAATGAGATAGACGTGGCTTGTCACTTTGAATAAAATGCATACTCACAACAGTTCTGCAACTATTATGCTACAAACAAACATAATCTTATTTTTAATAGTTTTGTCTTACCTGTCAGAGACAAAAGTGAATTACGGTAGTAGTCAGAGTATCTAGGTTCTACTTCCAGATGGGCCATTTAACAATCAAATACCTAATCCCGTGGCACAAATTAGTTGGCCTGTATGGCTCTCACTTTCCTCAACTGCAAAATGTGAGAACAAAGTCAAGAGGCCTATTAAGCGTCCTCCAGGGCTGAGATGCTCTAATTCTTAGAAGGAAATTAAGACATTTAAAGGTAAGGTACATTTTCTCTTCTTCTACTCTCTTAACTGGAAATTTCATCTTCATTCATGGCTTCAATTGTAATTTTTATTCCAAACCCCAACACCCCCATACAATATCTGATAATATTCACAATAAAAATATTAATCATTTTAACTAAAGGGGTCAGATTAGCCCAGGCAACAAAGCAAGACCCTGTCTCAAAAAAAAATTTTTTTTTTTTAGTGTGTGTTTCCTACAGACAAGTATATTCTACATCCTCTTACATAATCACAATACAATCCTTAACACCAGGAAATTACCCTTGATACCATGCCATTCAAGTTTTTCCTGTTGTCCCATAAGGTCCTTTATGGCAAAAGTTTCCAGTTCAGCATCATGCATGATGTTCAATCAAATTTCAAGTCTCCTTCAATTTGGAACAGTTTCTTAGTCTTTCTTTTACTTTCACAACATTGACACTTCTAGATATTAGAAGCCAGTTATTTTGTAAAATGTTCCTCAACTTGAGTTTGTCTGATGTTTCTTCATTTTGTATTTTTTTCATTGCGTCCTATCAGGCGGTGCATGATTTCGTTTCTCCTATTACTTTGATGACTAAGAGAGTATCTGCCAGCCTTCTCTACCGTGAAGTTATTCTTTTTGCTTTTATAATTAACTAGTTTTTTTCTATGAAGATATTTTTGGAAGTAAATAACTCATTTTTGAAAGTAAATAACCCATTCCAGGCTGGGCATGGTGGTTTCCTAATGAACAACTCTAATAATATCAGTAGTCTGCTTAAAAATAAACAAACATACCTTCAATAACCCAAGTTGCTTTCTTAGTAAAGCACAAACTGAAATGGTAAGGTTGTCCTAGTACTCTCCAGTTTGTCTTTGACCCATCTCTGGGACTTTAATCCACCACTATTCTCTTTGTTTCCTAGCTTGAATCATAACAACTCACAGTTCCTCAGACATGCCCATATGCATTCTCTTACATACATGCCTTTGCTTCTGATATGTCCTCGTGCTAGAACGTTCTCCCTTTATTCTGACCTATCATATTTCCAACCCTCTCCCACCCAGATCAACACCACTTCCTCAATAAAACTCCTGATCGATCTAAATAGATTCTATTCTTTAAAATGTTATACTTTTTTAGTACATCTTGTATATTTTTGCCCCTGTGATGCCCGGTATATAGAAGGCAGTAAATAATGTTTGTTAAAGGAATCATAATGAACAAATGAATTTCTATTTTTGTTTCATCAAACCTACTAGGGTGTAAACTCCTTGTATCCCAGTATTATCAATTACTCTTCTTTGTATTTTCTATAGTGTTTAGCACTGTGCCTTGCATAAAAAGAACCAATAATATTGGTAAACTTTTATTAGGCAAATAAATAATGGAATCCTATAAATAGGATTATTATCAATATGCCTTTAACAATGCCATAAAAAATAATATATAACATAGCTGTAACATACTTGAACTCAATTTTTAATGAAATAATAATACATTTTCTTTTCTTGTGACATCTTTGTCTGGTTTCGATATCAGGTTAATATTGATCTCACAGAATTAGTTGGAAAATCCTCCCTCCCCTTTTAATTTTCTTAAGAGGAACTAATTGGTATTAATTCTAATTAATTGGTATCAATTCTTCTTTAAATGTTTGATGAAATTCACCAGTAAAGCCATGTGGGCCTGAGATTTTCTTTGTGGGTAGGTTTTTGATTACTAATTTAATCTCTTTACTGTGTTATAAATCCAATCGAATTTATTGTTTCTTCTTGAGTCAGTTTTATTCATCTAAAAGTATTTTCTAATTTCCCTTTTGATACACTTTTTATTAAAGACGTTTTTATTTTCAAACAAAATAAAATTAACAAACAAATTATACTGCTTAAAATGCTAGGCTGAAATATACCAATTGTTGCAAACCATGCATTTATCTTTCTACGCTATAACTTTTGCAGGTAACTTTTATTTGCTATGCAATCATCCCTCTGGAAATGTATGGAATGCATAATTATCTTCCTTTGACATTCAGTTGATTTCTCTAACTTTCCATTTTGGAACTTATTTCAGAATGTAAGGTTTCTAATAAAATAATTCTCTAATGCAGGAGTCCGTCAACTTTTTCTATAATAAAGGGTCCGGTAGTGAATATTTTAAGTTGTGTGGACCACATATGGTCTCTGCCACACATTATCATCATTCTCCTCTTCCTTCTTCTTGCAAAACCCTTTATGAATGTATTATAAAAACCATTCTTAGTTTGCAAGTTGTCCACACAATACATATCCTGGATTTGGCCAACTTGTGCATTGGAGAGCAAATGCAAGAGAAATCTGAAAGGGACAGAATTTGGGTGCTATCTATTAGAAAGACCCAATTTGAACTCTTGAACTTTATTTTTGGAGCTTTATGTATATAAACTATTACCTCGGAAGGCATTTCATAAGCCTCACTGTCAGGATCCATGGGTGTATCTTCCAGAATTCCTTCCTGCGGGGCGCCTTCTTCACTCTAAAGTGGAAAGCACAAAAAGAACATGATGAGGTACCATTTTTAACTTTTTAAAACCACAAACCTATTTTGGAAAAATTTTACATAAATATAGATAGGAATGTTGTAAAAATGTCACAACAATATTATTGCTGGCATCCTAAACCACACAATGCCTTTTGGAAAACATTGTGGCAATATGGGTTACTAACATTGAGAGTGTACAAAGTTTTTGCCCAGGTAATTCACTATCCAGGAAATAATCCTCAGCTACAGTCCAAAGCTATTTTTCACAAGTTCAATGATAGCAGTAAAACAATTAACAAAATATTCAATAGATGACAAAGAGTTAAAAAGATTATCATTCAACTACTCTGTAAAGACATGTATTACTATGACATGACAATCATGTGACAACATGAGAACTTATTTATGGTATAATGTTTGGCAGGATATAAAGTGTTATAGATATGTTGGACACAATCTATGTAGAATTCAGATGCAAAGGTAAAAACACTGGAAGAAAACACAACAAAATATGAAAATCATTTTGCTGGGTAGTTATGTATGTTACTTTTGCTTTTTTCTAGATTTTTAACTTAACCATTTACAATGTAAAAGCATACATATTTTATCAATTATTTTCAAATGACAGCAAAGAAACATATTCTTGTCTAAAATTTGAAGACTGAGACTATACATATTGGAGAAAGAAAAGCAAATATATGGCCAGATAATTTTTCTTAGGTATCTCTTCTTAGAAATTCAGTACAACAGGCTGGGCGTGGTGGCTCATGCCTGTAATCCTAGCACTCTGGGAGGCCGAGGAGGGCGGATCGTTTGAGCTCAGTAGTTCGAAACCAGCCTGAACAAGAGCGAGACCCTGTCTCTACTAAAAATAGAAAAAATTAGCCAGTCAGCTAAAAATATATAGAAAAAATTAGCCGGGCATGGTGGCATGTGCCTGTAGTCCCAGCTACTCGGGAGGCTGAGGCAGGAGGATTGCTTGAACTGAGGACTTTGAGGTTGCTGTGAGCTAGGCTGACACCACGGCACTCTAGTCCGGGCGACAGGGTGAGACTCTGTCTCAAAAAAAAAAAAAAAAAAAGAAATTCAGTACAACAAAATTGAGCCTGAAATGGTCATGGCCTTACTAGTATTCTTCATTAAATACTTTGGTTGTTTTGCATTTATTCCTGCAAGAGAATTTTGAAAAGATATAGTTCACTGCAAATTGAAAGCACAGAGAGGCAATGCGAATAAATGGACTTACTTGAAGAGATAGAATACTCCCTCAGCCAATGTGGCTTATGTTTGACAATATGATGTGAATAAAGCCAACCCATGTCTTCATCATGGACGTGACTGACAGGCAGAGGGATAAGGACATGGCTGACAGTGAGAAAGGTCAGACTTAACATCACATTTATGGTAACTGGACAGAGAAGATTATAGATATTCTTCCTGCCCAACGCCCTTTTTATAAACCAAAGAAATCCAAGTCATTTACAAGTTAAATAAAATATAAACCATCCCCAAACCATTCCACTTGTAAACATGAAGTAAAGGTATTGTTTTCATAGCATTCCACGTGCTGGTACAAGTCAAGGATACATGCTCTGCCATGCGGTGGCTAGTCACAAGGTGACACCGTGTGGTGTCACAAGACTCAAGCTCAAATTCTAGCTTCTCTCAATCACAGATCTTTTGTGATGTTGACAAGTTTCTTAGGCTTTCTGTAAGCATCAGCTAACCTCGGTGACCAAATGGGGCAGCAATACCTTCTTTATAACTGGGAGAAGCAAATGGCATCATTAACCCTCTCATTAATATTTAGATAACTGTTAATGATCGCCACATATGAAGAAAATAAGGCAAATTTCCTGTTTCCATGAATTTTGAAACTGAAAAGTAGAGATTTAATTTTCTAATATGTGAGAAGATTTTTTGATATAGACTGGACAAGCATATATAGTATTAACAGATCTGGCTCATTTGTTGTTTATCACAAATGAATTGCTGCTACACAACTAAGACTGATGAATGTTACTGGTTGTGTGTATTCATGTGCATTTGGGTGTATCTTTGTGTGTCCTTCAAAGTTCAGCCAAGAAACATTGGGTGTTGCTTGTGAATTCTTAGGCTAAATTGATCATGTATTGGTATCAACTGAAATCCCACCCCCATTAGCTTTAAATATGGATTCACTCAAGTGGTGAGTACAGAATGGCTGCTTATTTTAAAAAATACATGCATTGCTGAGCATGCATTTACCTAATTCTTTTAAAATCACACTCTATATATCTACGGGTTATAAAGTAAAACATGTATTATTTATTTTGAACTCGATGCAGAGCATAAAATCATACTCTTTTGCATTTTGCTTGAAGTCCATTAGACTAATCTGTTCTTTTTGAGGCAATTATGTAGACCAAAGACAAGGAGTTGCAACATTATTAATAATATTTAATATATTATAATATATCTGACATATTATCATATAATATGAATATAATTTATACTACTACATCTAGTGAGATAGATGGAAAAGAGAATGGTTTAAGTGGAAGGACAAAGCATCAGTCTTGTACAGAGCAACAGGCCTGGTACAGTCATACCGACAAGTCTGTAATTATAGTATTTTGAATATTTTACACTGCTATATCCATATAGCAGTATTTTATTAATACGTTCTGTTGGCCTGACCTTGCAAGACAAAAAGTTGCAAACTTTGACGATGTAGTGTCCATTGTGTTTTGGATGCTGGAGTCTGAATTTTCTATCAGCATTTTCTACTTGCTTCTTGTACAAGGCATGCTTTAGGGTGTGGGAACCCCCCCGGCCACACACACACACACACACACACACAGATTAAAGCAGACCACTGATCATCTCTGGTGCGACCTCCTGAGATCATTTTGAATCTCCTAATTAAAAAGTGCAACTGTAGCATATGATTTGTATCATAAATTTTTTATGTTGCAACAAACAAAACCTAGCACCAAGGCTGAGTGAAGATGTATCTCCTGGGTCATATGCTGGGTTTCCTTCTTGGCAAATGGACTTACTCTCCCTCAGCTATTTTATACGCCTACTCACATTGTGTCTCAGCAAATTTACAAATTAGTATGTCATCAACCATCTGGGTCACTTGGGAATAGTCAAATCGGTGAATACTGTAAGTCACAGAGTAAACACATGAAACACATTATACATTGTTCATACCTAGAGGGAACCTTTTCAGATTAAGAATGCAAATCTAGATTAATTAAATGACATTTTGAGAGAATCCAGTCTTGCATAGAAATAATATGTATTTAGAAGCCATTCACCCTCTACTTCGGATCAGCTTGGCAATCTCTTTGAAAGGAAAGAAAGATAAAGGGAGCGGGTGAAATAAAAACCAGTTTATTTTACTGTTTTTAAAAGTTTGGGAGTGGAGGAGAGAGTAAAGCTATTATGCGACATTAAATATATTTGTGATTATTTTTGGATGCTATTTATTAGTGTTATCCCTGAATCCAGTTTTAAATACATTTGACCATAAATTAAAAAAATAATTGGTGTATAAATCAGAAATCAGCGTAAAATCATTAAGAAGAAATTTCACTATCTAGCAAAGAGGTAAAGTATGTGATCTTAAATCTTCATCCTCCTTGGCAAACATAACAGGCAGTACAGTGCCTGCTGTATTCACGATAGCACCGTGTAATTAGCTGACTCACCTAATAAGACTTCACAGGACAGCAACGATTGCCAGCTTTTTCCCCTGTTACTTGGATATAGACCTCGTTGCAAATACTAATACACAATAGGAAATCTGGGAATAAACTATTTTCACCTTTCATATCTAAGAATTGATCCTCTTCTTATATTAGCGAAAAAATATTATTATGTATCTTCAAGTCTGTATTTAAATTTCTTATTTTAAGCTTGCATGGAATGCATTCTTAAAGATCAGCCCCTTTGGTAGTGAATGAATAAGACATCAACAAAGCGCAAGTGGATTAAGCTGAGAAAGGCCTGCTCTCGTGTTGAGCTCAGAATCAACGAGTCATTTCATCTTTGCAAACGCATTGATATTTGGAGGCTGGTCTTAAAGCTAGCAACTGGGTAAAGAATCAGCGGGGAGAATAGGCTTTGACAAAGTATGAGATAAGGAGTCTGCTTCTTTATTTTAGAGAAACCTAGAGAATGCTTAAAATTTCTTAGAAAAGAGGAAATATGCTGAGAAGATCTTACTGAACCAAGGCTTTCAAAAATAGATGGAAACCGGTCTTAATATCTGACTGGGAGAAAGTACTTCAGGCAAAACAAACTGCTCACCTACAAAAGGGTGGATAGGACTTACTGAGCTCTGAGAGTGAAGGCAATAGCTTCAAGATCAGTGGATATAAAACCCAGAAGAATCTTAAAGAGTAAGAATGTGTTTTCATACTCAAAGAGATTAAAGACTAGGAAAAGCATTAAGAAAGCCAGAGTAGAAATATAGTACAGGCAGGTGCATGGGATACCTTAGGTCCCAGGAGTCTCCACACTCATGGAAACAGATGCCAAGGGAAGTTTGAGGAGCCCTCCAGATCTAGAAGGAAAACTCTGCAAACGAACCTCAGCCTTCAAGTTGGAATATCTTTGTTTAGCATCTACCCCAGAGAGAGGGCACTGTGGAAACAATGCCCCACAGACCCAAGTAGCCAATTTCAAAAGGGGTTGCAATTACTTTACCCCGTAAATTCTTTTTTTGTTAAGTTCTGTCACACAAGTTGCGATTGCTAGAAAAAGTTTGGTTACTTAGAAAAAGTTTCCTCTGAAAACCTCTATCTATCCATGCCTCAACAGATGGGGTAGGCGTTTTCCTAAAAGGTCATTTGAATGACATATTTAAATGTTTAATTTTCCATCTGACTCTGACATGGAATAACAATAATAGCTAATGTTTATTTAGTGCTTACTCTATTTGGTACCATTCCAAGAGTTTGACATGTATTATTTGATCTTAAAAAACAACCCTATGAGGAAGTTACTAGTATTATCTCCATTTTATCAATGAATGTACAGAGATAGGAAGGCTGGCTCCAAAGGCCACACTCTTAACTATTATGCAAAATCATTTCTTCTTGGAAAAAAAAAATCTTCTTACTAAAACATTAAGCTGGGCCACTTAAGGTAAAATTAAGTTCCCAAATATTAATCCTCTCAAAATGCTATATAAAATATTTTATGATTAAACATCTGAACTATCTCTGGTACTATTTAGAGTTTGTCACTATTTTTATCAGAAAAAAATAGGAGGCTAAAGGAATTGTTGAGAGGGGTGTGGGCATGATATTTTTGCAAGGGCAAAAACCAGACATACAGATATATATATATATATATGTACATATATATGTAGTATATATACATGCACTATACTCCTATATATACATATATATACACACACTACATGATTATTAAATCTGCAAACACTAAGTTGATCAACTTTTTGTTACAGGGGAAATAGCTTATTATGAATTCAATGCATAGCATTTTCTGGTTAATTTAGACCTTTCATTAGAGT